>CAEGAE010064170.1:0-97691 GCA_903067095.1 Girardinus metallicus | reverse complement strand
TTCAGGCAATACTTGAGCGCTTTGATGGAAGCATGGTAATTTCATGTACCTGGGCGGTTTAGGAGCCACAATTATCTTACATTGGTAAATTATCTTTACCAGTGTTTTATTTGATCTTTTTTTTATCCGATTACCCGATTAATCGTAAGAATAATCGATAGATTACTCGATTACTAAAATATTCGTTGACAACAGCCCTAAATGCATCTACAACTAAAAGAATAATTCCTACATCAACATGTGAAAAGCTCAGCCGTTGGCTTATCAATACAGTGCCTAGATGATCTGCTGATCATTTTTGGACAAACCGATTAATAGATAGACACCAAAAGGTACTAGAAAGGTGTTTTACAGTTTTGGCTTAATTACTGCTTTGACTATGTTGTTCTTTCAGCAAATGACCTTTTCTGGAGTCTGTGTACTCCGGTTCGAGTAAGCGGTTATTACATTATTTCACTAATTGATTCATCATGATTAATCTGATTAGTCGTTTCAGCCCTTGTAATTATTCCTAAAAGTAATGATTCTGTGACAGTTCAGACTGCACACAAAGCCAGTTATGCCTCTGTCGTCATCAGATGAGCCAATTAAGTCTGGATAAAGAAGCTGAGTGTGTTACCTTCAATATTCTCTGCTCCCAGAGCTCGGATGTAGCCCTGCTGATCGTAGACTCCGTTTTCCTCCTGATCCAGCTGCTCATCCTCTAGGTGTCCCTTCCGTCCAGCTGAGCTCTTAAACTTCACCATCCTCTGGACGGCGCCAGCGCCGCTCTGCACGCCTTGTTGAGGCACAGCGCACACAAAAAAAAGGTCAGAGGCAAAACTGGTGCAGCCCGTTTGAATTGGTGGCTTTTTGAACTCAGTCAAAGCTTCTGGATTCCTGAAGCTTTGTTGATTTTGAACCGAGTTTAGAAGTCTGTTTGGGTACATTTTCCTGACAGATCAACCAAAATTAATTGAATTTTGAAAATTTTGTATTTGGAAAAATCTGGATTGTTTTCCCCCCCACCAATGCACTCCTTGGGTTTCCATTGATAAGTGATGTCAACACGCCCAGGGCAGCCATCTTGTTCAACTAGCATGTTTTACAGCTTCTATTGATTTAGACTTTGAATTCGTCTCAACTCTACAATTTTTCTCGCTTTCTTTGCTAAGAAAGAAGTTGCAAATGACAGAAAATATTTTCAAACAGTAGCTTTTATTTCAATAACTTCTTCTGAAAGTTGTACGACAAAGTGTTACGAGAATAAAGTCGTAATGTTAGAAGAATAAAGTAAAAATTTTAGGAGATTTCTATGAGAAAAAAAAAATTAAAAGGAGGAATGTTGAACACCTTGTAAAGTCTTTCTTTGGCACAAGACATCAAAATATATTTTAATATTTTAAAATATTAAAATACTTAATATTTTAAATTGTTTTGAAGAAAGAACACAAACTTAGCTGTTCATGTCAGATCCTGATAAATCTATTGAAGCTTAAAATTGAATTTATTTCTGATAATATGACAAAAAAAAATTATTGTAACTTTCTCCTAATATCCCATCACACAACTCAAAGAAGAGGTGATTGAAATAAAACCTACTTTTTGATAACATTTTCTGTTATTTGTAATGTCTTTTATAGAAAAGAAAGGGAGAAAATGATAGAAAAAAAGAGGACTGAAATCAAATCCGGCATGAAAAGAAGAAATCTGTGATTTTAATTTTAAGCCATATCGCCCAGCCCTACTGTTGATTTGAGTTCAAGTTATGGAAATTCATCATATCGTTCACCACTGGTAGCGAAACATCTCCACAGTATAATGCTGCCACCACTAGTGCGGTCGTACTAGTTTGATACTTCCTGTCAAATCGTCTTTTTCTCCTTCATCATGAACATTTGCAATAGGTGGCTGTTTCCATGAGGATGATAATCTCAAACACACATGCCAAGTGATTTTGGACCGAATGCACAAACTTTACACAAAGTGCACCAGCTGTGCCAAGAAGAGTGGTTTAAAAATTGTCATGATCAAAGTGCAAGTTGCTGAGAGGCAGATAATCCAACATTTCTGAGCCTATATGTATATCCTTTAGCCTTTTTGGATTAGAGGAACAGCACAACATATCCAAACAGTTTTTAAGTCGTTGAAGCGTTTGATTAAATATTCCTTATAGCGCAAAACACACAGAGTGCCAGAAAACATAGAGCTCCTCACCCTCCTGTTTGTCCACGATGTGCTCCAGAACATCTCCATCCCCGACGAACTTCACTTCCAACACACTCATTCTTTAGGATAAAACCAAACAAAAACACACAATGAGGAAGTGCCGGCAGCCACGCAGCTCACTGTTTAAATCAACACACTACTATAAACAGGGAGTGTATGTTTAGCCGCTATCGAGGGGTTTCTATTATGTTTCACTCGTGAACGCAGTAAAAAAATCATATTTACTCTGGCTGCTGTGTCATGGAGAAATACGACTCCTAAAGAGAATACGGACAACTAAACGCGACCTACTTGAGTTTGCTAAACAGAGGCGAACGGGTTTAAACTAAAGACGAAAAACTAAACAAGACTAAACCAAATATAAATGTTTTAGCTGTGCTGCGGTGTGACAAGTTCTCGCGCCATCCTGCTGAAGATTTTAAACCACGTGACAAGTGAGAGGTCAGGCAGTGACCAATTAGAACGCTGGTTTCACTCAGAACTACATTTCCCAAGTTGCACTTCAAAGTAAAGCGTGTATATCTATATTTCGGACCTAGATGTGGTTTCGGTTGTAGTTTTTATTGCAAGTTAAAATTTTACAATAAACACAATTTATTTTGTCTTTAACGAAAATGTGCTCACTAAATCACGAGACACGACGATTTATTTTTCTTCAAATATCTAGTAACTAATCATTTTTATTTTTTCAAGCAAAATCTTAAAAACGCTCAGCTGATTTTAAGATTCTGCTTTAAAAACGGAATGCTATTTATTTCAAATTAAATTATTAATTGATTTTACTAATTGAATTTAAAACATGAAATATATAAGAGTAAGGTCTTCTTTTTAAATATCACATATGTCCAAAATTTAAAAGTGTATTGAGTCTTTAAATCTCAGAGGATTATGCTTTCCTATTACCAAATGAAAATAAATCTGATCAAATTTTCTGTTTGACAAATTCAGCAATTCATACTCGTTTTAGGTGAAATGTAACAAATAAATAAATGTGTTCCTCCAGATGGTAGAAGAGTCTCCACAATGCTGTATTGTATAACAATGCTGTATATTATAACATTCCTGCTTTTGCAATGCCATTACAAAAACTGTAGTAGCATTGACGAAATAATCACAGAACAACTTACTTTTACAACTCATTCTGATTTTGATTTATTAGAAATCAGACAGTCTTCAGCCCCACATTTCCACTGCTCTTTTAGAGGCAGCATGTAGTGAACAAGGCTTCCATTGCTGCTCACTATGTTAGCTCACAAGTCTTATTTTTGCAATCTATCTAGGTAACAGGGAATGATGCAATATTTCCTCTCTTATAATCGTACGATTACGTTGATTCATCTCCAGCTTCTCCAAATGCGAGTCTGGACAGATGTTCACCACCCTCGGGTGGGTGTCCACTTTCCAATCAGGAGACCCTCAGAGTGCACGTGGTACACAGGGTGCATCGCGGCTGCTGCACACGACTGCAAAGAGAGAAGAAGACGGTTAAACAGGAAGATAGTGCAAAGTGAAAATGTTTTGTTATTTAAATTCATTTTCAAAACTGTATTTATTAAAAGGGGAAATGCATATTGATTAACATAATCGTGTAAGTATGCTTGAATAAGTCCCCAGCAAAACAACTAATAAGAAAAACAATGCATCATCGAGCATTCTAGAGCAAAAACAACCAATTGACAACACAAATCAAAGTGAAAAAATAATAACAAATTAAATAAACATTAAAATGGACCTGAATAAAAATAAGTACTAATCATAAAATCAATTGTTTTGATTCTTCAACTTTTACAATAAAACAACATTTTATGTAAATGGATTTAAAAATATTACAAAATCTCTGTTTTTCAAGGGTCAAACAAGTCTTGTGATCCTATATAAGAAGGCAAACTTTGCTATTTTGTTTAACTCATCTCTGCTAAAAGCTAAGTGCAGTGATGGTTTTTGATATGGGCTAAGTGGGCAGTTGCCCGGGGCGGCATCGGAAAGTGGCGGGGCACCAAATAACTGGAAGATAAAATATATTTTATCTGTCAATTGCCCTCTGATCAAGTTTACCACTGCTTGTGCATGTGTAGTGGAGTAAATGTTCCTTAGTTGCTGTTGAGTATTGGAAGACTACATAATACCTGCTTTCTGCTCCAAAAAAAAAAAACAACCAAAGAAATAAAAAACAGATAATTGCTTGCGTTTAAATTAGTCGGAGTGCTGCTGAAGGAGAGGCTAAAGTGTGTAGAACCTTTGAGGAAGTTTTACTTTACAGACTCAAGAAACCATTTTGATTATCAGTCACAACAAAGTAACAACACTAACATGATAGGGGATCAATGTGAGCAGAGAGCCTATGGGGTATTTGCTGTAGTCCAGTGGACCTGAGATGGGCTCCACTCTCCCATGCTCTTGAGTCATAGATAACAACCTAGAAGAAAACATATTTAATTAGTTAACCACTTAGGTTTAGTTTGGAGACCAGAAAGAAAGCAGAAACAGGTTTTACTTGAGGTCTGGATGGCCTTCGATCATAGCGCATCCAGTGGGAAGCTTTCCAGCTCCATCCAAACTGTGAGGAACATTGTCAGAAAGTTACAGGACACGTTTCCACCAGAAAAGGGATCTAGTTTTCAGTTTCTGTGGGTACTGCTGATTCAAATGAAAGCAGTACAAAGGAAGATCTCGTAAAGCCACCTGATTCCCGTCCATCCACAGTCGATCAGGAGCTGGTTTCTATGGGGACAGTGTCCTACGACCCTGGTCAAAACCCTCACAGCCACGTCTTCCAGACCGCACGAGCCAATCATAGACTGCTGGACGTCTAAAACCCAACAAAAATAACTTATCCTCCATGTTTTTTTGTTTGTTTGTTTTTCCAGCGGCCATGAAAGTAACCCACCGTAGAAGACGTAGTTTCCAGGATGCACCTCGCTCAGTTTTCCCATGTCCGGGACGGGATGACTGCAGGAGGGGGTGGAGCCGATGCTGGACTTGCAGCTGATGCCAACAGCCTTCAATCTGCCAGGTGAAAAAGAGCCAACAAAAACAACATTTTGTCAAAGCATTTTGTCAAAGTAGCTTTCTTTATATCTACATTTAATAACAAATTGCAGCTGTAAGCGCTAATGGTGAAAGTTTTGAAAGGAAATTCAAACAGCAAATACATAAAAATTAAAGGGAGTTCCCAGCTCTAAAGTCTTGGTACACTTGAAATAAAACAAAACTACTTTCAAATTTCTTTTCAGCAATATATTGAAGCTTGACTTAAGTTAATAAAATGCTCAATAATTATTTTTTTTTTTAAAGTACGAGTTGCACCGGGTGATTATTTTGCTTGTAGCAAGATGTTTTTCCTATACGTCAAACATTCTGCCAGTGGAACTAGCACTCTTTTAACAATACTCAGTATTTTCTTTTTTCTAACATTCAGTCTCACACAAACACATTCACACACACTCCTGCCACTCTGGGGATTCAATTCAGTCTTAACCTCTATTTTAAACTCTTGCCTTACTTTTCCATGAACTGCAGCGTGAAGCTGGTGGTTTCCTGGGCGACAGCCTGTATTTGCTCCACCCCTTTGCAGTTGTACGTGTTCCCGCAGTGGGCATACACCCCAGTTAGCTCCACGCCGTCCGCCTCAGCGATGGCCCGGGCCAGTTGGATCGCCTGGGGCTCCGAGTGCAAGATGCCAGCTGCAGCAAAGAGCAAACTCACAGCCACCGAACGATCAGGAGCGTTGGGGTTGTTGTTTCACTGCACAGACACTAAATTTTATCAAGTATTTTTGGTCTAGTTTATAGTGCAAATATCTTAAATAAAACAAAAGTAACTATGCAGCAAGATACACTTGAGATTTTTTTAAGTAAATAATTCCTTAATACTGATTAAAAACAAGTGCTAGTTCCACCGGAAGATTATGTCACGTATAACGAGACATTTTTCCCATGTTATAAGTGAAACAACCTCCCATTGGAACTAGTTATTACTATCAATATTAAGGAATTATTTACTATGTTTTGCCGAAAAGTTACTTGTGAGATAGTGTTGTCTTATTTCAAGAGTACAAATATATTTGCACTAGACACCAGACTAAATATACGTCATAAGATTTTGCGTTTTTGCAGCGTTCCCAGCATGCTTACCTCTCCCGTTGCCACAGTCGAGCTTTAGCCACACGTGCCACCGCCGGCCGCCTTTCAGTGGCCTCTTCCTGAGCCGCTCCAGAGCGTCGGGATGGTCGAGCAGAACTTGGAAAAGGTCCAGTCTCTCTGACAGAGCGGCACAGCGCTCTACCTACAAACACAGATGTTTAGCCAGGTGTTTCTTGGAGAGGCTCTGTGCGGCTTTGGGTTGTTCATGCAGCAAAGTGTGTTTACACCCAAACTTGTCGCAACAAGCAATAAATCGGTTAATCGCATGATAAATTGAAACAAGCTTGACAATTTCCATTTGCGTGATTGTTTGTTTTTCTCGTGTTTCTCTCTTTTTCTACCAAAGACCAGATGACAACAGTCTTCAGTCAGGTGCATTGGTCTCAACTGGCCCCCTTTTGTTTTGAAGGACAGTTTTGTTTACAGAGACTTCATGATGAATTTAATTTGAAGTTTTTGGTGTTTTGCTTCTTTATTTTGGACATTTAAAGCATTTTTCCAGGTCCAGAGTTAAATATGTGTTAGAAACTGAAGTTTACTGATCCTTTGAGAGCATGTACTTGGAATTTTTAAGCCAAAAGCTTTATGTTACTTGGAAATGGTCTCAAAACAACAACGTTATTACCTTCTATCACAATAACTTGTAGGACAATTTATCGTCCGGCAAAATTTGTTATTGTGATAAAACAGCGTTTCACATTTTGTCACTTTGCAAGCACAAATTTTAACGTGTTTCACTGAAACGATATGTGACAGATCGACAGTCAATAGTGTATAACTGTGAAGAAGATGAAAAATTATGAAAGATTAAAAAAAAAAACTTGATCAAAGAACGCAAATGTTCTTTGATCTACACCAGAGTTGTTTGGCCCTCTCAGCTGAACAAGAATAATTAGAAAAATATTTTTTATTTTTTAGCAGGGACATGTGCATCCTAACTTTTTATGCCAAGCATAAAGTTAGGATTTGGGCATATTTTGGTATTATGGCTGTAAAATTACCAGGAAATGAAAGTCTGAGAGCTTTGAGTCCCTTTTTCGAAGTATAGATAAACTTGACTTTTCAACATTTGGTTAATGATTTTTGCACATATTAAGGAATTTTCAGCCGTTTAAAAGAATAAAAATCCCGAAACAAATATGTTCCAAATGTCTTCTGAGACATAATTATTCAGATTGTTAATGAAATGATTGATGTGTTGACCCTATAAATGTTCGCAATATTCACAAGTCATTTTTATGAAGTGACACTGTGTGTTTAAAACCCACAGAGGGAATAAAATGACAGACTGTGGTGAAAGGGAGTGTAAATATTGCATTGCCGGTAATAATAAGTACATTAAAATGGCGTGTGGAAGCCTCGTGGGACAGTACCTTGTCAAAGGGAAGAGAGTATGCATAGAGGATGTCATCAAAGCCATGGTCAGCATAGAAAGTGGCCTCTGCCAGGGTGGAAACCACAATGCACCTCCGGGTTCCACCTGTCATGATGTCAGCACACTCACTACAGAAAGGCACACAGACACGCACACACACGTACGCACATATTACAGCATCCCTGATGGATACGTGGGTTCATCAGTGTTAGGGAGAGCGGTTCCATACAGGGTTTTGTGGGTCTTCATGTGCGGTCGGAGTTGGACTCCCAGCTGGTGGCAGCGCTCCATCATCCTCTGCGCGTTTCTCTTCACTTTGTCCACATCCACCACCAAAGCGGGGGTGCACAGGGCCGACAGGGGCTCCCCCTTCATACTGGAAGAACTGGAGACTTTGCATGCAATTTAATTATTACGCATGGCTGCTTCATCGAAGAGGTGTCTTTGTTTAGATATAAAAATAATTAAATATGTATTTCATATAGAAATATGCGCACATGCGACCTTTTAAATTTTTCCATGTTCTCATTTTCCTGCCTTTGATTGTGTAATATAGATCTTTGATCCCTGGAAACTAACGTCTGTTTTTATGATTTTCAGTAGTTTCTATTAGTCTGCCAGTGGGCATTACGTAACTCTACACTTGAACAAAATGCTTTTGACCACACAATTAAAGACGGAACAATAACTGTGCAGAAAACAAAAGATTTACCTTTCAGAAGCAGAGGTCTCTTTACACCGCGGTGTCGCGACAGCGTACTTGGCTACGGCGTCCTTTAGAGGCCAAAAGGCGCTAACTTGACTTAAACGTTTGTAGTTTATTCGTTTTGGGTTCATGTGTCCATACACCTACAGGTTACTTCATTTATTGAATAAAATAAAAATAATTACGACCGCATGTTTTGAATGGTAAAAAAAAATGTTATTCTGATATTCTATGTTAAATAAGTTTCTGTTTGAATAATTGTATTTAATAAAGTAATTGAAATGTAGTTTTAAAAATGAAGATTTTTTAAAAAATATTATACTTTTCTTACTTTCTTTTATTATTATTATTTGCATAACCCTTTCTTAGGCTTAGCTCTGCATATTAGATCGACAGGCAGTGTTGCTTTCACAGTCTGGTCTTTGCTGCCCCCGTGTGGACAAATAATCATCAAACATCTCTGAGGTGGGTTAATTAATCTGCGCAATAAACAACTTTCGAGCCAAGTCCAAATATATTGAAAATAATAATGCATCCTGCATGAATGCCGGCTATACTTCAGAATTATGAAATAATTCAGCTATTGAGATGGTAGTCTGTAATTTGACTAACTAACTAGCTAACTAACTGATTATTGCTGTACTTTGAAGCTGTTAAGTTTTACGAGCATCAACAAGCATCTGGCTATTAAATTGTATGTTCTCCTGTCTCTCTCATAACAAGGCCTCTTTATCAGAACCTAATTTTATTCATTTTATATTCTAATTTTATTCATTTTATATTTCATCCTACTTCGCCCAGGATGAAATACGAAATGGAACGATGGCAAAATTATACATTATAATGATGTTACAAATACAAAACACAGTGTTGGGGTCACACTTTGGTCTTTATTTGAACTTTCTGCAGACAGAACTTATTGTTTCTCGGTCCGTACCTGTTTGGCATTCATCTGGAACATTTCTTAGTCAGAGCAACGTTTAGTTTTTTTTGTTACACAAGTAACAGTACAATGTGAATTAAAAACAATGTTTTCAGAACATCCCAGATACTGTTTAGCACCATTAACGTAAATACTAGACTTTTAAAAAAATAATGTGGGTCAAAGAGAAAATGACAGATAAGAGTTTGTTCCTGTAAGCTGAACATTATACAAAAAAAAAAAACTAAACTTAAAAAAAAAAAAGAGCTATGTAAAACCTATAGTGTGCTTGGTTACTACTCAATAATCACAAATTTCTCCTGTGGCATACCTACTGTAGCAGTGCTGACAAGACATGTAAATGGACACATTGGTTCTGGAAGTGTGTAAAGGGTCGGACCTGAATAGGCTCCTTTCAATTTTGCAAGCAAATTTTCTTCCCGAACACAACACAATATAGAGCCACCTCAGTGCTTTTTATCCAGGAATGATAATGGTCACAGAGTTACATCTAGTGCCTCTGCGAGGGCTTTACATGTAGACTGAAGGAGCTGGTCCCTCTGTCATTCAATGGCTTCTAATTCTACCGTGCAGAGCACTGCAGTTCCTCACTAGCAAATCCAGCGGATGAAGCGCTCAAAGAAGGCAGATTTGCCCAGCACAGAGAAGTCGTCGCCCCTAAAGATGGCAGATGAGTCTCCCAGTGACACCTTGCGCAGCACCTCTTCGTCGGTGTCACTTCCCAAAGCGATCACCGTGGGAACGCCTTCCGCTCTCTTCATGGCCTCCACGCCCTCGTCCAGCTGGTCGGTGGAGGTTATTCCATCCGTGATGAAGACGAAGGCCACCTCAGCATTGCGTCGGGATAGCCGTTGACTCTGCAAATGCAAAAGCGGAAGAGGGCGTTAGCGTGAGGAGAAAAAGTTAGCATTTGAGAAAAGCATTCGGATCACACAGTTTGTAAAAATGTTGGGTCCAAACAGAAGACAATTTACTGCAGCAATGACAGGATTCACCAGCTAGCAAAGCATGTAGCTTTTAGCTGCTAGCAGAGACAAGTTCTTTTTTTTTTCAAAGTCCAAGTCAAATTTCTTGGCCTATTAGTGCCATTGTAGACAGAAAAAAAAATGTTTTCTGTCAAGTTTCTACCAAAAAACTCGGACATTTTGAGATTAATCTTAGAAATGTACTAGACAAAACAATGTCATTTCTGAGATCCAAAAGTAAAAAATTTAATAAAACAACACTAAGTAATTTAGAGATTAATCGGAAAACGGACTAAACAGCGATGTTGTGAATTCACGCATAGAGTCCCTATACTTAGGTGACACCAGGAACGTGTTTGACGGCAACATGTAAGTGAATCACAAAGTACAATAAATTTGCACATCAGCAGGTAGACATGCCTACTGAAAATGATTGATTGTTAGACCAAATTCACTGTCAGACCTTGTTTGTGTGAACGTACAGTACCTGTTTGATCACCAGATTGTTCACAGCATAGATGATGGCGTTGCCCAAAGCGGATGAGGAATCCAAATAGTTCACAGCTGCCAGCGAATCCACGATGACCGTGAGATTATGCGTAAGCGGGAACTCTTCTTTGTGGTCTCCTGAGCTGCCAAACTGCAGCAGAGCCAGGCGGGCCTTGGCGTCATCGGTCGGGCCGTCGGCCAGGGTCAGGCGGCGGGCCACGTTCTCGATGAACTCTTTGGCCCGGCGGTGGTTCTCCAGGCCCATCCTCTCCGAACCGTCCAACATGAAGATCACATCCACCGGCCTCTGCACACAACTAGCCACAGCTGGCTCTGAAACAGACCCACACACATACATAACGTAGTGTTCAGTCAGCAACAGCTGGAGCGCAGATGTTCATAAAGTTAAAGCTGAGAAAATACAATAACATGCAACGACTCTTTACATGCCAGCGTCGATCAAAAACAGTGCTGTTTGAGTTTGCGCTGCCATTTTTTTTGTTTTATTTCTTGCCAACACATAAAGATTGATTACATTCCGTTTTATTCAAAACAACATTGTTCACATATGATAGGTGCAGTCACGGAGCTGGGAAAGTGACACTTTGTTAAAGCTACAAGGTGGTCAATTATTTCTAGTCATCAAACTTCATAGGCCAAGCCACATGCTGTAAAAGTCATGCACCAGCCAGGAGTATAATGTACAATATTTCCGTCTCTGTCCGAGCCAAGCAAATCACCCAAACATACACATACAAAGGCCTCTGACTCATATACAAAATAATGTGAAATGTATTTATAAACCTGATATTTTCCACGTGTAATTACTTGTAGCCACCATAAAACACTCAAGGAATAAAAGTAAAGGCTATAACCATGGATATGTGCAAAACAGCAAAAAGAAAAAAAAAAAAGAGGAAAAAAAAGGTAGGGAAACATTTCGAGTGATTCATAAAGCTCATGATTCACAGTGGAAATGAGGCTTCATCACAGGGCCACTGCAAAAGTAACATGAACGGGTCTACAGTCGACACCGTCCAATGGATGACATCTGTTTTCCGTTTTAACTCAAAATATCTCTCGATTAATGTGCTAAAAAAACAAAAGTATTATGTGTACGAAATTAACATGTTTCTCTGGGAGACAAAAAAACGCGTTATGACTGCATGTTGGGGCCATGGTAGATAGGAAAAAAAGGGAGGAGGAGGAAATTTTCGCTAAAAAGTCAGAAATCTTTTGGTTAGCCTCAAATGTGCAAATTTCTGAGATTGAAGTCAAAAAATTGCTATAAAAAACAGACAATTTCTAGAAAAAAAAAGGAAATTTCTGATTTTGAAGTGGAAAATTCCTCTCACTCCCTAAAAAAATCTGAAATTTTGAGATTAATCTCAGAATTTTGCTAGAAACAACTTGGAAGTTTGTGAGTATCAAAAGGGGAAAAAATTACTTTAGGAAATTTTTAGATAAAAAAAAAATGTATTAGAAAATGTCAAAGTTTTTTTTTTTTTTTTTTTTTGCCGGAAATTGACGTCTTCTTTTTTTTTCTATCTACAACGGCCCCAATACGCCGCCGTAGGAGAGAGAGTCTAATCTACATTTTGAATTATTTTTCTTTGTCACATTTGCACAAAAACACACAAGTTTGCTCTTAAAGCTTCATGCAGTTCAATTCACTGGCCTGTACATGTATTGCACCTGCAGAATAAAAAAATGATTTAAACACAAATCAAGTCATTTTAGCAAGCTTATTATTAGTCAAGGTCATTGAGGCGAGGTAGCATAGTTAGCACTGTAGCACTAACAAAGCCCAAGGGCTTTCTCGGGGTCTCCCATAAGGTCGCCATAGACATATTTAAATGAGTCGATGAACAGGTTGGTCCACTGCTCCCTGTCCACTCCCTGGGAGAGTTTGGCTCTCTGGGCTGTGTACGCCATGGTTGCTATGCCAACCCCATACTGCTGCTTGTTCAGGTTGTTCAGCAGGCCGGCCACACTCTCCAGTGAGGTGGGGACTAAAGAGGGGCTGCCTTCTTCGGCCAGTGGCTTCCAGGGGGGCGGGGCTTCCCCCAGAGTGACGCCCCCTCCTGCAACGAGTGGGTGGAACAACATTGTGGGCAGGGGGTCCCACGAATGCATCAACAGAGCCAGTTATGACGCTGGAGGTACACCAAGTTGGTCTAAAACGAGTTAATCACATCTGAACAATGCAACAGTCACCAGCATAAATGTGAGCAATGAAAGCAGACATAAGCATCGTTACAAATGTTACGCTGAAATAACAGAGGTGAAAAGTTTGCCGCTGTTCAATTTTCTGTTTTAAAGTTGAGGAACATAAAATACCTTCAAATTCTGACAATAGTCCTGTAAACCCATTTGATTTCATCTTATGCCTTTTGAGGCCTAAGAGGGCTGGCCAGAGGTATAAACAAACTTTGCAACTGTTTAGTGCCCTCTGCTGGTCTGAATGACCCTAAAGTGATAAAAATTCTTAAAGCTGCAGTATGTAACTTTTATAAAAAATAAATTTTTTTACATATTTGTCAAAACTGTCACTATGTCGTGACATTACAGTATGAAATAAATAAACTATGAAATAAATCTAGCTCCTCTGCCTTTTCCCGGTGCTAATTAGAAACAACGAATCAGAGCCAGGAGGATTGACGGCACGATAATCATGCCGTCAAACCAGAAGGATTGACGGCATGATTATCGCCGTCAATCATGCCCATTGGCTCGCCTTCTCATTTTCCCCCATGCTTTCTACTACCACTACAGGTTCTCCTTGTCAACATAGCTTGTTTGGACTGCTAAGGCTAGTTAGCATAGCCACCGATGAGGGCAGACAAACGGTTTTTCTGTAACAATAAGTTGTTTCTCCACCATTCGCACATTCAGCAGCACGTTCACGAGGATGACTGACTGCGCTAAGGCCTTTCTCCTGGCTCTGATCGGTTGTTTTCATTCGATAACTGCGTATTTATTTCAGACAGCAACAGCAGCACTTGGAGATTGAACCTTTCACAGATTATCTGTCTCATATGTCATGACATGGTGACAGTTTTAAGAAATATGTAAGAAAAAACATATACTTTTATTAAAGTTACGAGCCGCAGCTTTAACGACATATTGGCAAACTACAGTTATACACATGCACAGGTGCATATTAGAATCTTATAAATTAATTCAAAAAGTAGAATTCACTAACATTAACTCATTAAACACAACAGAGTGATATTTTTGTTTTAATTTTGATGATTATGGCTTATATCAGATTAAAGCAAAACCTTTTTCTTAGTTGACATGAATATTACACAAAAAAGGCTGTGATTGTCCCTTTTGTTTTTTTCTACTAGGCCTTTTCCCTCCACACAACTTTCCATTAACGTACTTGGACACAATACTCTGTAGACACTTCAGCAATGGCCTTTTCTGGTTTACCATCCTTGAGGAGAGAGGAAAACAAGCAGTCTTCCCTATGATTAAGTAGGCCAAGAGTTCTATGCTATGTGTAATATTCAACATTTCTGAGAAATTGAGTTTTTCATAGTTATAAATGTTAACAGACAGTCTTGTAATATATCACTCCGCATAATCAATCTTTAAGATACTGGCATTCCATGTAACAAACCAGAATCAGGCCTTCAAATGAAATGCTGGTCCAACCCTGCAAAAAAAAAAACAAAAACCCACAAGGTTCCCCATACCTAAAAGCATCGAATAAAACTGGTCTTACCTGATTTACATGGAAGATCAGGGCATATGATGGCAGGATCTGAGAAAAAAATTAAACAATAGCAAGCAGTTTATAGATTATCATTGAACTCTCTCCTAAGTAGACATGCAGTACATACAGTATTGATCTGCTGTGTGATTTACCAGGGCAGAGCACGGTCTCAATCTTGTCGATGAATTCCTCTGCCACCAGGTCTGCGAATCGTCTCATTCCCATCACTCTGCCTTCCTTCTGGCAGGCAATGCTCTGCAGACTCTCGTTCTCCTCGACCTGCTCAAACATGTCTCCGATACCGATGGCACTCACATCGACACCTGGGTGACTGTTCACAAACAAAAACAAGCTCTGAGATAAGACTCTTTTTATGCAAAGTCACAGTCCCACATTTTTAAAACACAGAACAGCAGTCGCACTTGCACAGATATGGCAGCAGTCTGTCGTCGTCTCTTGGGTCAAAGCGTCCATCCGTAATCACGACAACCGTGACGTTGGCTTTGGCTCGGCGGCTGTCCCTGATCAGGTGGTCGTAGGCAAACTTAAGAGCAGATGGAGTCCAGGTTCCTCCTGCGATCCACTCTAATCGCTTCACAGCTTCCTGGACAGGAAGGGGGAAGAGGATAATGACAATGGATTTGTTAAAAATGGACACAAAAAGCTACACGCTGTATATCTACAACAATATTTCTGAAATGCAATTTTTAGCTTTAGTACTTGTTTAGTAAAGTAACGTGTGCTTATATCCCTATCTGCCTCATAAGGGGCCTCGGAGATTTTGATGCGTAGAATCCAGTTCCAGATGTTTGGGAATACTGGATGATACTGGGTGATACTTAAGACTGCATCTCCTCCAAGCAGATATGTAATATTTTAGATGGTTTGTGAAATAGCTTAAAATCTTTTCAGCAGTTTCTAGTGCAGATGAGTCCAATAAAAAGCCCAAATTCAGTAGCATCCATGGCCTACCCTCAGTTTGTTCCTTCTTAAGATGTAGATCCTTAAAAACAGACTTAAAATGATATTTTCTAAGTTGTTGGAGAATTGAAGTTGATGTCTTTTCCTCAAGTGTTGTTGGAGCTTTCAGTAATACATCAAGAATAAGTGGCACGAAAGCAAAAAAGCAACGCAGGGCGTCCTTGAAGACAAAGTAGAGAGATACACGAAGCTGGTGTCAGATCTGATTTCTGTTTAACTTCCTTCAGCTATATGTGCCTGATTAATAGACCTGATCAGCTTTTAATAATCAAACATATGGCCAACAGAATGGAAGAGCCATCTGTTCTATACGCTTTCTATATGTACATCAGTGTTTATTTCTGTTCCAGTGTTGGTGAAACCTTAAACGCCGTCAATGAGTTGATGTTGCTGTCATTGAGATTGATTGCTTGGAAGGTCCCGTTGTGGCTGTACTGTACCACACCAACCCTTGTACCTGTGGAAATAGGGGACCTTCTTGTTAGAGTGCTTCAGTTCACTTTTGGAAGTTTTGGCATTGCGCTTTGACATTTGAACCTGTTTCGGACTGCGGGTCTTTAGCAAAAGATCCCAGTCTGTTGATGGTGTTGATGACAAAGTTCTTTTCCAAGGTGAAGTTGGTGAGTCCCACAGACTCTGAGCTGTCAATAACAAAGACAATATCCAAGGCTCCACAGCGTTTCTCGCAGTCTGGAGATTTTAAAATAATGCAACAAATAAGCAATATACATAAAACGGAGGTTTTAGATGCTTCTACACTTGTCACTAAACTCACCACAGCAGCCACACGTCTCTCTGATGTAGTTCATGACATCACATTCCTGCAGGCGAAAACGCAATCATGATCTTTAAAACCGCTGAGTTTGTGTTTCATTCACTGATAAAACTGTGATTAGACGTGTTCTCACAGTAAGCCCGGGATCTCCCTCTGGACCTGGATCTCCCTGTGGAGGAAGACAACTTAAATTTACCTGTGGAATCTGTTTTGTTAAGAATACCACTATAGAAGACTAACGTTATTTGTTGACTTACATCACGACCAGGACCTCCTCTCGGTCCTCTAAGCCCTGGTTCCCCTGTGGGCCCTGGTTCACCCTGATGAAGGCAAAGGACTCACTTAGCTGAGATGTTAAGTACAACATAATCCATAATTGCATCTTTGACGTTACTTACTGACTCTCCTGGAGTTCCTTTATTTCCAGGTTCTCCCTTTTGACCACAGTCTCCTCTGCTGCCAGGGGGTCCACGCTTGCCCGGGTCCCCTCTTTCGCCCTACAAATGAGCAGAGACAATCCATGTCAATTGAACCAACTTGACAACAAAGGGAAGGCTGAAGCTCTCTGAGTAGATCTCTATGTTTCGTACTGGATCTCCTCTTGGTCCAGGATAGCTGAAGCCAGGTCTTCCAGCATCTCCCTGCCAAGAAAGTAAAAATATGTATGAAGTAAACTGAGAATGACATCATTGTGGACAAAGAAAAATCTATTACTGGTAACCTTTGGTCCTGGCAGCCCAGGCTCTCCTCTTGGTCCCATATCACCCGGGTCTCCTCTGGTTCCCTAAAGTTCAAACAGCATCAAACGGCATCTCGGGATTTCTTGAGATGATTCATCAATACGACTTTTGACCTACGTTTCGTCCAGGCTCCCCTGCAGTCCCTGGTGGCCCTCTAGGTCCTGGCAAGCCAGTGTCTCCCTGGAGGTTACATTGAAAGTTAAAGTATACTAATGAGGATGTACCGTTGACCAGGCATTTCTTCATCTAATAGAATGGGTCTTTCTACCTTTGCACCTTTGCTTCCTGGTTCTCCGGGGACTCCTCTCAAGCCCTCTGGTCCCATTTCACCCTGAAATGACATCACATAGGTCTTCATCTGAATGCTGCAATATGGGAGAAAAGTTCTACAAAAATCTTTAGAAACTCTGTAGAAAGTTCTTACAAATGTGCGTGTGAGCACCTACCTTCTCTCCCTTGGTACCATCTAGTCCAGGTTCACCTTTGGGTCCGTAGTCTCCTCTTCTTCCCTAAAAAAGACAAAAGCCAAAGAAGGCCATCAGGCTTTGCAGAGGCAGAACATGCGCAAAAATATCTGAATATTCTGGATACTCTTACTTCCTCGCCTTGTTTTCCCGGATTTCCAGGGATTCCCTGGAAAATAAAACATGTATAGATCAACCCGTCATTGCTTTGGACAGTTTGGGTTTGAATGGACTCATCTGTCCTAATCATCTTACAGGGGATCCTTTAGTTCCAGGAATGCCAGGTGATCCATTACTTCCTCTTTCTCCCTGCAAATGAAACATCAGAGTTTAACCCATTAGCTGCAACAGAAAACATTTGGTTTCTCTGTCCATTTCTTGTTTACCGTTGATCCACTTTCTCCAGATAGGCCAGGGGGACCAGCTCTTCCTGGGCGCCCAGGGTCACCCTGGAAACAATTAGGTACTTTTTAAAAGTGACCTGAAAAAGCGAGAGGTTAGGCTTTTTTTTGTTTTACAACCAAATGTGTTACCTTCTCCCCATCAGTTCCTGAAGGACCACGTTCGCCGACATCTCCTGGATGACCATCGGGACCCTGGAAACCATTTGATTGTGATCATAAATGGACTATAAAGATGCTCAAATTGCCTTAGATGATGATAAATGTCATACTCTGTCGCCTGGGTCTCCTTTGCAACCTGGGGCACCAATCCGTCCAAGTTTGCCCTGAAAGTAGGAAAAGGTTGCAAAATATGTGTGTTACCAAAGAACTCTAGAGGTAGTTTTAAAAGATTACAAGCTCTATGATAAAAACTTTACCTTTTGTCCATCAGTTCCGTTACGTCCTGGAATACCAGCCACACCCTATTGGCAATAAACAGACCCAGTTAGAGAAATTGAGACTGGTTAAAAACCAGTACTAATAGATAACAAGTTTGAAATCATCAGCAAAACCTACCTTTTTGCCCTGAGTTCCAATCTCTCCCTGTATTCAGACAGATTAAAAAAAAATGCTTATCAATTATTATTATAGCATCAACAGACTGAATCCTGAACATCTTTATCAGAGCAAGACGATCTTTTGAATCCCCACAAAACCAAGTTGAAGTCTCACCTTCTCGCCTTTTGGACCAGGTTCACCCTATGAAGAGAGGAAAAAGGAAAACCACTTCATAAAATTTTAGTACTCGTCAAAGCTCAGTTGAAATCCAGTTGGTGAGACCCTCCCACCTTGATACCAGGTTGACCGATGGGACCTTCAATGCCGGGGTCTCCTGGACGACCTCTTTCACCTTTTAGTCCTGCTTCACCGTTGTCTCCTTTAGCTCCCTGGTCAACAAGTTCCAACATGATCAGCGAAGGAAAGCAGATGAAATATGCCGAGATCATATGAGTGTCTATGTGGAAAACTCACTTTCTGTCCTCTGTGGCCTTTTGGACCAGGTTGCCCATTTGTCTCCAGGCAGGACACGTTATAACACTAGTGATGCAAAAATAAAGTGGTGAGAGAAGACATAGCTGCCTACTTTAGATATTTCAAAGATAGTACTAGTAACAGTCCAGTCTTACGTCTACGAACGCCATATGTCTCTGTAAAGAAAAAGAAAAAAAATGTAAGCCCGAGAGTTAAAAACAATTAAGGTTAATGTGCGAACGTATGTTTGAGCATTACCATTGTCTTGATAATGCGGTCTATCGTTGCGGTATGTATGACAGGTCTGCCCTGGCTAAAGTCCACAACCTTGAAGTCGTTCCTGAAGACCGACGCCGGGGAGTTGGCAATTTCTTTCAGACCCGTCTCCTCGATGTTCGTTGATGCCGCCACGGCAAACACCCTGATGCCATTATCACGTGCGTCTTCCGCCGTCACCTTGATGCCCCCACACGGGTTTCCGGTCACGTGGCCATCAGTGATGACCACGGCGAACCGGAGGGGTGTGGCGCTTGAAGCAGATCCAAGCAGCATCTCCTCGGACATTCTTCGGAGAGCGCAGTCAACGAAGGTGCCTTTCCCAAGGTATTTCTCAATTTTCACGAGATCCTGGGAAGATAAATAAGCGGATCATCACAAAGTGGAAAAACAGGAATAAAAACTACTTTCGGTGTTATATTTAGTGCAAGACAGGTAGCACCAAATATAACACCGAATACGCCATGAGTATTTCAGCTACTACTAATCTACTGGGATTTTCATGTTGACAGAGAATGGAACAAGCAAAGGAAAATATCTGAGGTGCAGAAGGATGAGCAGACTGATTTCAAATGATTGGAGGGCAAAATGAGCTTAAATATCCAATCATTATTACTCATCATTATTCAGACGTTTTTACTACCAATTCAGAATGCAAAACACATTGAACCTTGAAGCGGAAAGGTATGGCAACAGAAAGCCTTGAAAGGAGACCTTCCTGTCAGCTAAGAACAGGAAACCGGGGTTAAAATGTCCACAGGTTCACTAAAGTTGGCTAATAATTATAAGTCTTAGCTGTAAATGCAACATTCCTGTAAGTAGGGTCAGACTGTGGCGTAAACAGGATGGCAGCAGGGGTTCATCCTGGGTTATATCCACTGGAGTGATGCGAAGGATTATGCCTTGAGACACTTTGGGCCAGTTAGCATAAACTAAAAGTTGAAATGCCTCAGCCTATTCAGTTGTTGCTGCTGAGCATGTCCAACAGAAATCATTAAATCATCTCATTCAACATGATAATAAGTTAACCGTACGGTTCCCCCTGCGTCTTCTCGCCGCTCCGCGGCAAAATGCGCGCGTGCTCGTTATGAGCACTGAGAAAGCACGCGCTTGTTCAGCACGCTTATCTGGAGAACTACGGACACCGTGAAAGCTCAAACAACGTGTTTCGGCAAAGTTGTCACACTTCACGTTTTTGCGTGAAAATAATTATAATAATAATAAATATATATATGTGAGTATTTATGTGTGCGTGTGTGTGTGTGTCTAGTTATAGCTAGACAGACAGACAGACAGACAGACAGACAGACAGACAGACAGATAGATAGATAGATAGATAGATAGATAGATAGATAGATAGATAGATAGATAGATAGATTCATTACAACCCAATCTTATAGTGCTATATATTATTTTTAGTGATCAATATTACCCATCAGATACCGTTCCCCCTGTGTTAAAGAGGGGGGAACGGTATCTGATGTTCATAAATATTTTGCCAATATTTTGCAGAGGGAACCGTATCTGACGGGGAAACGCGGATCGACGTAACACCTGTTATCCTGCTAATACTACTCATCTCAAATATCTTTCTTAAACACAATCAAGGAAGCCTCAACAATAAAACCGTCTTTCAAACATGCAACCTCTAAGGCTGCACAATATATCGCAAATATAACGTCATCACAATACCAGTGTGTGCAAAGTTCATAAAGCACAGCACTGCTTGGAGTGCAATAATTGTCGGCTAATATATCCCAAACTCGAATTTTACATGCTAATGTAGTTTTTAGCTAGTTGAACAATATGACAATAGATGCACACACTGGGCTCCAATGTCAGTGCCCAAAACGCTAAAGGCCACAAAGTGACGGAAGCACAAACGAGAACCATTAATTTTATCATTGCAATATTTACCAATATTATCACTACATTTTTTAACAACCACAAATGAATAATTTTTTCGCATTCTTATTACTTAACATTTACTTAAACAACAAAGTGCTTAAAAACAATACAATACCTTTTGCAAGGGAGAACCTGGCTAGGCCATACGCAGATTTGTGAAAGGAAGCTTTTCCTGAGTTTGGCTCTAAATCACCAGCTGTAATTGTAGGTTGTTGAAAGTGTAGTGCGCAAATATGTTCAAAGCCTCAGCGAAGATCTTTGAGAACTTTGAACTGAACTGTGCATTTGAACATGGAACATCAAACAAATGTAAATCATGTCTAGGTGTTTGGGTGCTTAGCTTAGCCAGCTGTAGCATCAAACAAACGTGAGGGCTCTGAGCCAATGAACAAAATGATTTATCATTTGCGATCATAAATATTCAAACTTAAAAACACACGACAAGCAAACTGCTGCTTTGACATAAGTTAGGAATAACTTTTAATGTTGACATCAGCAACATCTGTGTTTGCCTGAAGTGTCAACATGGATGCAGTTAATAGGCCACATTAACACAACACGTCTTTCTAACGTTTAAACAAATATGATTGGAGATTTGTGGAACAGGCCCGTGTGAGTTCGTGTGTACGTAGGTCTTACACTGACGAACGCGTCCTTCCCTTGGATGGGGCTGAAAATCTCCTGAGTCTGGGAGAAGTGCAGTCCACCGATTGCCCAGGTGATTTGAACAGCGCCCCGGATTTCTTCATCTTTCAATTGCTGCACAAACTGCTCTGTGAATGACTACGGAAAAGGAGGGACGGAATGTCATATTACAATACAGGGTGAAAAAAGTAAACAACGTTTCTTTGAGGCCTCAAAGAAAGTGGGTGAAAATGAAACACATAACATTCGTTCAATTTAGCAGAAATTTCACATGTAACAGTTGGGATTTACTCACTTGAAAACAGAAGTCTGAAAGTGTATTATTAATTAGTTAACTGTTATTAAGATGCGTACAAAACTAATGCCAGGCAGGGGATTCAAACTCAGGACTTTCTTGCTGCAAGCTAACAATGCTACCAACTGTGGCATGATGGCATTTTTCAGTGTCTATTTTTCAACATTCTGTACATTTTATAATGGAAAATATGCCCTATTCCTTTCTGCCTGTCTTCAAAATGCCTGTCAAGTACGTGTGATGACATTCATAAGACAGAAAGTGAAATTAAAGCAGTTTCGCAGCAGCACGGCTGTGTCTGCTGACAGAGTAATGCATGAACAGATTGCAAAAACAGGAACTGTGGCAAACAACGAGGAATGACAGCTGTGAGGAGGACGGACACAGAGGTCAAACAAATCTTTATAACTCACTCTTAAGAAATCTGGAGACAACATTTATGCGACTGCATCTGGAAGATGAATTTACTCTGAGGCTTCCACGTTAGCAACAAGGATATTTAAAAGTTGTGCTTTTGTCGCTGAGCGAAAAGATGAAATTACTTAGAGGTAAGGACGCAAACAAGAATTTGCCTTCCAAACATCCACTGTGGTTCAACGTGTCGTTTGATCTTAGTTTGGTTCATCAGTCGGCAGCACTGCTCACTGGTACGGTAGAAAAAGCAGTGCCTGTGAACAACTTTCGTCACTTTTTTATTTATTTCCTCAACTGAATTTATTCCGATTCTCAAAAACGTAATGAATCAACATGACTGCTTCTGATGAGGATTTTGAAATCCCAGCTACATTTTCTCACTGACTTAGCTGTTATTTGTGATTTAAACTAATGATGCGTGACACCTTTGATTCACGATAAAATACAGTCTGTATTATTTGTGGAACTAATTTTATTCCACGTCAATATCCAATAGTATTTTAATACTTTTCTGCAGTATTATAATTTTATATGTCGTTTTGCTCCTAGGTAGCACATTCACTACTGCAAGAGGAATCAAAAGCCTTCAAATTAATTTTGACTGCAGCCGCATCGTTTCACTCACTGGAAGGCAGTTTTGGGAAGTTTTTTCACTTTCTTACCGTCCTGCTGACTTTCCCTGATGGCGAAATTGGCTCCTCATTCAGGATTGTTTGTCACAGTTTAGTTTTTTTAAAACAATTTTTCATTTCACTGACTGAAAATATGGACAAGTTTGAATTTTCAGTTCTTTTTTTTTTTTTTTTAAATGAATGGCATGTTTTCTTTGCCATTTTGAAGAACTGCTGAGGGAATTTGACCTCTGTGTGTTTCATAGATAATATCCGTGTTAATTTATCTAATAATGCCTGTCATTTTTCAATGCCCGGGTCTAATTAATTCTTTAGCAGAAAAACGTTGGCTCACTTTTGACAATTAATTAATTAGCACAAATTACTAATCAAATATTTACCATGGCAACCTTGATATCTCTATGGTCAACATGCCACATTTCCATACAGGGATCCAACTCCTAGTTGAACTGCATTAGAGTCTGGATTGGCTTATGCAAAATTAAACTGTGATGATTTTACAGCAGCAAAATCTTCCTTTTATATCTGTGACTGAACTTTATTAACCACCAGAACTGTGTCCTCTCAGTCGCTCTATAAAACAGTGGATGAAAGACGAACCCGGATGCTTTTCACCAGCGCTCCAGGGGGCGACTCCTGCAGCGCGATGGTCTCAGATGTGTCTATGGTGAAGTACAGGTGTATGGGACATTGCCTATTCTCTGAAAGAAGCACACCAGCGGATGTGGTTAAAACGTGCTTGGTGTTGCACTGTTACTGTTGCCGCGGAGATGGCGGCACTCACGCTCTAAGTTGCAGTCTGCTTCCTGGGCGTGAGTCAGGGCTCCGAGGAGAAGGCAGAGCAGCACGGTCTCGAACGCCAGCATCTTTTTCTTCTTCTGCTGTCTAAACCAGAGAAGAAGAAGAAGAAAAAAAAAAAAGGCACACATGAGTTGACACAAATGTTGCTGCTCTTTCCATGCTGGCAGCTTGTTAAAGGTTAAGTGTTAGGAGTAAACTGATGAAATAGAAATTAAACCTGCTTTGTTTCAGTCATGGACCGTTAGTTTTATAGTTTTGTTGAACAGGATTTCATCTGGTCTCTGAGTCAACTGTTTCAGATTAATAATCCAGCAAACAATGGCAATGTTTTTGCAGAGAGAGCAAAATGGCTGCCAAACAATTAGTTACATTAATGATTTCATTACACACTAGTAAAACAGAGTTTAAATTAAAGTCTTAAATGAGAAGCAGCTACCAAACTCCAGCAATAAACTGTAGAAATTCACTCAGCAATCCTGCTTTCAGGTTAGGAAAATATTATTTTCAAGCTGTTTACAGAAAAGTAAACTGATGATTTTTTATGAATTTGATTATGTATCCAGCTAAAGGCCTCATATTTAATTTTTAGTCAGTTTGTTTATAAAGTCACCCCTGCTGACCCCGCTATGGACAAGGGTTTATAAAGTCTACTGCCCCCTAGAGGATTTAGTTACTGTCACAGTCAGATTAACCTGTACAGTATGGACTTGAACAGTCTTTTCCCAATCCTGGTCCTCAAGGCACACTGCTCTACATGTTCTAGATGTCTCCCTCCTCTAACACACCTGATTCAGATTATTGTAGTTCAGTAAAAGCCTGTTAACCAGCCATCAATTGAAATCATGTGTGATGACTCAAGGAAACACCTAAAACGTTAAGGGCAACGCGCCATGAGGAGCAGGCTTGAGAAAAACTGGTCTAGGGGAAGACTCAAGTGCTGAAAGAAAGGGTTTGTATTACTTATCTGCATATCCAGTCAATAATGGATGTGCACATTGAAGTTGGTATGTAATTTGTTTCTGCCAAATCTAAATCTTAAGGTCTTCTCTTAAGGAAGACCATGAGTCTCCAGCACAAAACCTAAAACATGTAAACCGGTAAAATGTGTGCTGGATGTTTTTGAGATTTTTAAAATCACTCAAACATTTACAATATATGTGGAGGTTTTTTTCTTCTTCTTTTTTTGCATCAGGACCGCTTTCAGGACGTCCTAAAGTCTTAAATTCATGTATCTAAAAGTAAAGCCTTAAAATGTCTTAAATTCATTTTTTTAAGCGCCTCCATGGCTGCAGCCCTAGTCACCTGTCTTCCTTATTTTGTTTGTTTGTTTGTTTGTTTGTCTTTCTTTGGATGGGTTGTACTGAAATACATTTTGTTATGCTTCTATACAACAACAATAAAATCATTCTGATTCTGAAAAACAAGTAAGCTGGCCTTAAATACATTATTCACAGGTTTTAAATGTTGTCCTGGCAAAACTATTTAATTTCATATATTCTATATGTATTTTTTTTTTCTCATGGGACGTTTCTGTCTGGCAAAAGTTTGAGTCGCATGAAGACATCTTCATCGTATTCTGCGACTCGAGGCTATCGATAATCCACTGCTAACATACTCTTGCTAGCTTTCTTGTGCCTATAGCCCAAAGGGCAAATGCAAACCTATTGCCAGTTGGCTCGACGAAGTTCGTTCATTTCTGTGGAGACAATGGGTCTTAAATTTCATTCATAGTGGTCTTAAAAAAGTCTTAGATTTGAGTTGGTGAAACCCGCAGAAACCCTGGCTTTACATTGAGGCAGCCAGGAGAAGCACAAAACTAAAGAGGACTCGCGTACCTGGACTGCATGAGTCTACCCTGAACACAAATTCTTTTAAACACACGTTTGTATAGATAGAAACAGCTGTAATAAAGAAATATTTATCCCTCCACAGTCTTATTCTATCGGCACTTTATTTCCACCCAATCTTAATATTTCAGATCATCAATCTAATTGCAACATGAGACAAAGACAACCGGAGTAAATATAAAAGGGCAGTTTTTAAATTATTTTATTTATTAAAAGGAAAGTAGCTAAACAAAACATAGCTGCCCCCAGCATTGTGGTAATGAGCAACTAGTATTTCGTACACTGGACAAATTTTAGGCCACTCTTCTACATAGAATGGTTTTAATATTCCCAATTGGGAGGAGTTTGGAATGAATGTGGGCCATGCAGCAGCAGCAAGACCACCCACGCTGTCATTTTTGTTTTTGTTTAGCCAATCAGAGGTGGACATAGCTTGGTTTACTGTTCACTCATGAATACCATGAGTTTGGTCATGGCATTCATGTACAATCCATAGTTCCAACAAATACATGAAGTAACTCAGTAGTCCAGGTCCAGAAGCATCAAATGAGCACCAGACCATCACGCTACCGTCACCATGTTTTGACTGTAGGTACGATCTTCTTCTGAAATTCTGTATAAGTTTTACAACAGATGTAACCGAATACACAGTTTCCAAAAGGGCCCAGTTTTTTTTCTCATCAGTCCTCAGAATATTTTCCACAAACGTCTTGAGGATCATCGAGAGGTTTGTGGCAAATGTGGCCAAAAAACTGTGGTTTTGTTCTTGGAACTCTATCACGGATCATGAACTCTGACCTTCTCTGAGGAACGTGAGCCCTGCATTGGATTAGATGTTAGTTTTATTCTCCTCTGGGTGAGTCATTAATGAACTCCTGGAGTGATTTTGGAAGGACAGCCACTCCTTTAAGACTCACTGCTCTAGGGATAATGGCTCCCATTGTGAATCACTGGAGTCCCAAACATTTTAAATGCCTTATTAACCCTTTTTAGGTTGGAAAATGGCCAATGTTTCTCATCTGTGCATGAATTTCTATTTTCATGTTGTCCGACAAGTTATATTTAAGTGATCATCATTCACTTAAATATAACTGCATTTTTTTGCATTTACTAAGGTTCTTTTTGCCTGATACCAAAATCTGTTGGATAATCTGAAACATTTAAGTTTAACGAAATAAAGAAAGCGAGTAGAAGAAGGGGCCCCAGGAACCTCCACTGCCTCTAGGGACATCAGTTTGGACCATTAATATTTACATCCAGTGGATACACTTCACCGGTGCTATCCAAACTTTCTGCCATGGGGGCCAAAGTCGTTAAATTGTAAATATTGTATAATTTTTTTAAAACTAACATTTGTACCTTTTGTGTTTATCTGCTCGATAATAAACTAAACTCTTTCACTTTTATCAAAAAGAAGAAAATAATTGGATTTTTGCAGAAAATTAATCTGTACATCATTGCCGATATAAAACATAAAAAAAAGTTCACAGTTTCAAATTTTTGGCGGATTGATTGTTTTCTTAGTTTGAAAAGAAGTAAAATTTACCTTTGGGAAAATGTAGGCCGATGTTTGTGATTCTAGTTGCTTCAAAATTAAAATGAATGCAAAAACTTTGTTAATAAATGGGAATCAATTAAACTTGACATTTTATAAAAGAAAAATGTTGCCCTAAAAGATGAAAAAAAAAAATGTCCATCTGCATCAACCACCTATGACTGCAGGTCAGATTTGCTCTTGTATCGAGCAAAATCCTACAGAGGGCCACAAATGGCCCCCAGGCCGCACTTTGGACACCCCTGCACTAGATATAAGAAATATTACCTCGTTGCACAGATAATCACACAAAATCAAATTAGCACAAACTACAAATTGATTAGCTTGGTGGTGCAGCCACACAATGATTCACTTTGAAAAGATGGTTGTTTCCTGGACAGCTGGACTTGGATAAAGTCTGTATCGGTTGAAAGAGTGAACGGATGTGTCTTTGGGTGTTTGCATCTTAGCTTCCTACCAAATCCTGAACCATTCGTGACCCAAAGCATGCAGTGTCCTTTACTACCACAAAAAGCCCAAACTAAATGCTGCCCTCTAGGTGGGATGCAGAAATAACATGTAAACAATTATCCTCCTGTGTCCCTGTTATTTGTCACTCTACACGAGTCTGAGCAACTTACAGCAAGTAAGTGACAATCACTGAGTTTATGCAATTTGCAAAAACCTCAAAACCCTCACGAAAAACAAAATGTCTGCCACTTTAGAGGGAAAAAACACAGGATAATTATCTATCCGGCTTCGAGGATCTGTAGTTAAACAACCTACCAACTGATCCTAAACATTTGAGCCCACGTGGAAAGAAATAGTCACTTTCCACAAGTTTTCCAAAGGAAGTTGTCTTACTCATCATTCTTAGCTCTCCTTTAATTGCGTTTCAACTGTCGACTAAAGGATTAGGGGGCCTCGCGCTTTGCTGTGGCGCCCTCTCGCGGACAGAAACCAACGCAGTGGAGAGGAGTCGCTCCTGCAAATGTTTTCACTCTTCTCCAAGGAGCCTAATCCAATCATCTCACTTTGCAAGTGAAAATTACGCACACACAAAAAAAAATTGAATCAGCAGAGCAGAGCGAGACACTAAGCTTCAAGAAAGCTTGGAAGTTTTCAGAGAACGTGGATGCTCAGATAAAAACTTTAATCAAGCATAAGTTTTGGGTTACATTTCTTGAAGAAGCATAAAAAAAGAGACATAAATTCGTTCAGCAAGAGTAAGCACAACCGCATCTGGAGAGCTGTTGTGCGTAAAAGAGCGCAGCTTACCTGAACTATTGGGCACTTCAAACTTTTACGCAGCGAGGGCCCACCAAGCTGGTTATGTCCTCATCTCCACAGAATGGAAAAGGGGGGGAATTCGGAAGGACAACGCGGGAAAGAAAAGCTCCGAGATGTGCGCTTACTTCCCGCAGCAGAGAGCCGTCCTTTCGCCCTGCCGTCCGGGTCTCAGCCCCAGCCAAAAAAAAAAAAAAAAAAGTCCTGATCCCTCCTCCGAGGAGCGCGAGCGACATAACACAGTGTGCGCCGCTGTCCGCGCGGGGGCGCCCTGGCTCCGTCGGAGCCCGCGAGCACGCGCGCTGTCACGACCGTAGGTCTCTCGCGCCAGACTTCAAACCGGGTTGTGGTGGCCGTTTGGCATCAGACGGCGTGTGGACGCATTACAAACCTGGGGGGAAAATGCAGAATGCTTAGGATGGACTTATTGTTGTTGCTGTTATTATTATGATTTAATCTCAAACATGAGGAGGGATTGAAGTCTTCTAGAACAGGATAGAGGACAGACTGAACGCCGTCATAAAGACACATGCGCATGAATGCTGGAGTGTCTGGACGCCTGTTTGTGATTAGAGTGAGCCGGAGTAAACACTGACAGCCCGACCATGAGCCTTCTCATCATGTTTATACATTCGTAGGTGAACCCCCCCCCCCTCCCACCCCCCATGTGTTTGAATGATCGTGCACATAGTGGGAGGTCTTCCTCGGAAATTTTGCGAATTTGCACAGACGCATGAACAGTTTTAATAGCTAAACTTTGATTTATTTTGACTTTTGCTTATTATGCATGTGAAGGCCGTAACCATCTGGCCCAGAAAGCAAAAGAGGCTAAAGGGGCAGTCCTGGACAGCTGGACTTTCTTTTTTTTTTTTTTTAGTTTTAAATCATGTTATAACGTTGTTCCCTCATCAAACACATACCTGGACTGTTGCCTTGATTCTTTAAACTCCATAACAACCATTCAGCTCTGCAAACTGCTTGATGAGAGACCAGGCACAAAGCTCCAGTTGTCAAGCTTCCACCTCACAGAGCAACAGAGCAGCCCTTACCCAGTCGGCTCCTTCAGACTAGCCAGCATCAATTAGCAAACACGTGGTGGAACTGCTGAGCTCATTGTAGGAGCTGCTTCTCAATTCATTGCTGGTAAAAACGTTGCTAAAGGGTTAACAGAGGAGCCATGTTGTTATGACTTCCTGACGACAGAGTGTCAGGCAGAGCAAGAGTTTTTTACAGGGACATATATAGAGCATTTTTATAACAACTGGAGGTAACATAGTTACTTGATTGCACTGTAAAATAGGACAACATGGCTGGAAAACACACAAGCTCCTTCAAACAGCTTTTAGATTATACCAAGCTATCTTCAGATTTTGTTCCACAACAGCAACACATTTTTAAAAAAATGAAATGTTTGGCATTTTCTCAGACGGAACAGAGACGATCCGCGAATATTATCATTTTCAAGTCTTTTCAGAGATTTTCAACTCTGGACTTTGACTGGGCCACTCCAGCACATGAGGATATTCTGATCTAAACCATGCTATGTGGATCTGGCTACACGTTTAGAGTCATTATCTTGCTGAATATCTGATGGACTCTGATGTCTTTTTAGCCTTAGACAATTTTGTTTTCAGAAATGTCTTATTGTGCTTCCCATAGCACCATCAAGTCACCCTCTTCAAACTAAAGAGGGCGACTGTGGCTCTGTGGGAAGAGTAGTTGTCTTGTGATTGGAAGGTTGTAGGTTCAATTCCAGCTTCCTCATGTCGATGTGCCCTTGGGCAAGACACTTAACCCCAAGTTGCCTACCGATCGGTGTATGAATGTGAGAGTGTTTGTGAGAGTGAATGGGTGAATGTGACTCTAGTGTAAAGAGCTTTGAGTGGTCAAAATGATTGGAAAAAGCGCTGTAAGAGAAAAATAAATGAAATTGGCCCAAAACGTTTGTGCTGCTATCATTTTAAAGATCTTGATAAATGTTTCCAGGTCATCAAAGGTCAACCAGTCACTCTATGTTTACAAAATCAAACAAAATATGGTGTCAATCAATTGTTTTATATTTGTGCAGCAACATTTTTTGTTTGTGCTGTTATAATTTTTTATATCTTTTAAAAGGTGACATTAACATGATCAAGTGAAGCTGATATAAATGAATTGTGCTCTGTTTGTGCAGCTAAAATTTTTTGTAGCACAGTCGGTTGACACCAAAATTGTTTGATTTTGTAAATGTGGACTGGCTGGTTGACCTTTGATGACCTCTGGAAACATTTATCAGTATCTTTAAGCGATAGTTGTGCAACAAAAGTTTTTGCTGCACAAACGCTGCAAAGACGTTTGACATAATTTCGCTTAATTTGAAGAAGGTGGGTGAATGAGGGGAGTGGCGGGCGGCACTTATGACCAGCTTTCCCCAGCATGGCATTTGAAAAGGTCCGAGGGGTATGAATACTTTTGTGCCTCAAAGGGGAAAATACAAATGGAAATAGTTCGTAATGCTAGAAGAAACAAAGACTTTGTGTGAACTTGGCTGACTCAGCCTTGAGTTTCAGAGAGCTTTTCTGCCAAATGCGGAGATGAAAAAAAGAAAGAAAGAAAGAAAGAGAGAAGCGCTAAGACAGGAAAGGGGATGAGACGAAGAAGGCCAGATGCAAACCAGAGTTATTACCGTGAAGATCCTTTCTCTATCTCTGCTGCGGAAGGGCTTTTCCTTAAAAAGAGAGGAATAGAGGAGTTGAGTGCTGTGAGATGGAGAGATGTGGCGGAGCTGGAGAGATGGGGGGCAAAGAGAAGAGGGGATGTTCTGGTCTCTCTGAAAGCGGTGACTCACGGAATAGGAATGACCTTCCTCCCAAAGCAGTTTCTGCCTCTGTTTCCCTCCGTCTCTTTCACACACAGCCTCTCTCTTTTTTATTCCCCCCCCCCATTTAATTTTTCGCTTTTTTTTTAAATTTCTTCCACATGGAGTTAAATAGTGTTTCAGTCCAAGGAAGGATGGGAAGGAGTGGGATGAGGAGGGGGATTTCTGCAGAATCAGCCCAGAATTATAAACACATATTGCCAGAACAGCTTTTTTTTTTTTTTTCTTGTACTTGAAATGTTCAACAGCTTGACTTTGCTTCAGGCACACAAGCAGACGAGAATTAACATCAAGTCAAAGCAACAGCTTCTGAGGCCTCTTGCAGTTCGTTGTACATCTCTGGTACTTGGTTTGTACGGACGCGAGGGATGAAATTTGAATCTGAGAATGTACGTTTAACCTAAAAACATCGAGATAGCTGGATGAAACATTCGGTTAGGTTAACGCTGACCCTGTTTTTCTGCTGCTTCTTTCTCCAGATGTGGTTGCTGCTCCGACAAGGCAGCTGGGAGCAGTTATCTCCAGTGCATCTCACACACACACACACACACACACACACACCTACACCCACGCACCAGTCTGTGAGCAGCACCGTGCAAAGTTAAAATCAAATCCATGTGGGAAATTTATGTGATTTCCAGAGAATTTTGCAGGAAAAACGGTTGCACTTTGGAACTCAAAGTAAGATTTCAGAGCAGTTCAGTTTATTGGCAACAGCTTCGTTCCAGTGAAGTTACGAGGAAAAGCTGCGGCGGAGCCAAAGCAAATTTTAAAAAGAACAAACTCACACGGTTCAGAAACCTAGCCGCATGCACGCGGACCTTACATTTATACGCGCGTCGTAAATCACGCACAGAAAACACGCGGCGCTCGAGCGGACACACAGCTGCGCGCGCGAGTGTGTACACGGTCACACAAACAAACACAAGATGCGGAGGCCGATGCGATAAGTGGATTTGGGGCCCCGCGCCTTTTAAGGACAACACGGACGCAGGAAGACATGAATCAAAAGAGTGCAGACGTACAGCAGTCGAGGGCGCGCGCGCGCGCACCTGCATGGCGCCCAGATTAAGCAGTGACTGAAAAATTGGGATCAAAGGGAGAAAAGTTGAGAGCTGTTGTTCCGGTCTGATGTGTAATGTAAAGCATGTGTCCTGAGAATCAAACGATGTATTTATATTTGCTGTTACACAAATCTGACTGGCGAAAACAATGGTACAGGAGCGCCATTGTTCTTGCTTGCCACAGATGCTTCCAAAAGACAGCATAATATGTGCTGTCAGATCCTTTGCCCGTCCGTCACATCTTTTATCTCCGCGGGAGGAATTTCTTCTTGGCGTTTGTGCAAGAGTTAGAGAAGTCAGCTGTGATGCAACGCAGAAACACTGAAATTGGTCTTTTAAAACGCCGCTGCATGCCGGGAGATTAACAGGCAAATAGCCGCTGTTGTGAGTCCGAGGCAGCCGCACTTAAAATTGCCAAGACAGCAGGTGAAACGTGGAGGTAATTTACCCTTTTATCATTGATATTCCAGTCGGAAACACAATAAGGATGCCCGTCGAGCTCAAAGTTTAATATCCAAGATGGCCGCCACGGAGGTCAGAACGGAAGCGCGTTCGTTTTGTTTTGTGGAGGTGATATTTTCCGAGTTTCCAGTTGGAGAAACAACAAGAGCGCCCCCTGGAGTTGGAATTCTGACTCGGAAAGTTGGAGGTGAAACAACAAAGCTAGCCTCTCCTTTTTATCAAGGCTAGATCAACTATAGCAGGGCTAAATTCTCACATGTTGCTTCATTGATGCAACATGTGAGCATTTATGGTGGTTAGTTTATTAGCTTCCCTGTGCTATAATAACCTAACCAGTACAGGGATGCTAAAATGGGTTCACTGAATGCGTTTTATGAGGGTGAGATAAAAACCTTAAAGCAGGGTACTGAACATTTTCAACACCATATGAAGACTCAATATATAGCTTGATAGAGAGGAAGCTACTATGAGGGGTAAAGATTTGGGGCTTTTACTTGTTAGAGTTGTAGATGGTTATCACACTGCTTTATGCTAGTAAATAAGTTGATCAGGGAAAAACACTCATAAAATTCTGCAGGTAGCACACACACTACAAAAAAGTAGGAAATGTTTTTAACAAGCATAATTATCTATCCAAAAAGAAAATATACTCACAAGGAACAGAATAGGCCCTAAGACAGAACCCTGGGGTACCGCCACATCATAGCTATTTTTTTTACTGCATGATTCAGCTATCAGAATGCTAAGTGCTCTTCTAGAAAGAAAGATGTGGAAATCATTTTAAAAAAGACTGCAGATAACTTGACCAAATCTAAACTCTCATCATCATAATGTGGTGGTCAAAAATGAAAAGTGAGATGAGTGGACTTAAAAAAGTGGCTAACCTGCATCTGTAGAAGTAGAAAATTCCTGCTCCACTGGTATCAAATGATGGAAGAGATTTTAACCCCCCATACTCACTCCCTCACTCACTCCATCCATCCATCCATCCATCCATCCATCCATCCATCCATCCATGAATGATCATATTGTGGGAATTACAGGTCCCTTTCTTGATGGAAAATGGACAGATGGGTTTTTTATGATCTCTTAAGTTTACTTCATTGCTTTTCACCCCACGGGTTATCATTTATGTGTAAATGAGTTATTTTGTAAATAAACAAAATTACTTAAACAGAAGTTTTTTGAAAGATGAAATCCTGTTCTCCATCATGCAGGCAGGTCAATGTTTATATTCCATATGTAGACATTTAGATTATGTAAAAATGGTCACACATAAGTCAACATCATAGCCACATGAAAGAGCTAACCTAATGTGCTACATTACACTGAAAGTCTGCTTTTTACTTGCCGTTTCTCACTTGATGCTAGAGCTGCTTTTCTGGCGTAAATTTGCAGTTTCCTTTGATAATGGTACAGAAACAAATCGAGCAGAAAGACCTGGGTGTAACAACCTTTATTGGAGGAGATCTTACAACATCACAGAGGCTTTGTGCTTGCAGTTAAAAAAATATCTTCTTGGACAGCTTGTGTAGAGGCTGATACACAGCGGGTAATAGCACCGTGGATAAAAACAACAGTTCAGTAGGACTCGGAGCCACTGGTCACTGTAAATCATATGAAACCAGCAGGCATGAGGATCGGCTGAGACGGGCCTCCAGGGGCCTTTAGAGGCCCTATAGGTTTCTTCTCAACTTTTGAGTCTGACAGATGTTTTCTATCTCACTGGTGTGTGTGTGTGTTTATGCTGCTGTTTGTCCAAAAAGGCCAGAAAACACACTGACTCCAGCAAGACTGTTGATGAAACAACCAGCCAAGGGTTTGCACATACATGTTGAGTCTAGCTGTCTTTGTTAGTACCAGTTAAAACAAGGGCCCGTACACTGCCACATCCTGCTGTTTCGTAGGTGATTGAATTTCCAACACAGTGCTGTTGCATCATTATGAACCTTACCAATAGATGTCATTAAAACAAAAAAAGTGATAAGTCAGCCAGGAACCAGATGTGTGGACCTAACCAGGGCTGCTCTCTTTACATTTGCGTTATGGTGGCAGAACACATTTGAACATGGCTCCAGCATTTACCATAACCAGCCATAGCTCCGGTCCTGGAGAGCAAAGCGAAGATTCATTAAGCATCTCTGTTTGAAGTTTCATTGTTTGAATCGAGTCAAAGCTAAGAGTGCTAGAGAAGTACAGAGTACCTGAGGAGAAACCGGTCCAGACGTAGAGTAAGCAAAAATGTGGCTATCATTGACGACTCTCCAGGATCATAGTACACTCCTTTGGATTTGGACAGTTCTACTTTGAGTTCTAACTCGAGGCAGAAAGATTTAATCCGTGTACTGTCAGATTCATCGAATAGTGGTGTATAGAGACTAAGATAGTCTGCCTTGGAGGGTCAACTCAAAGTAAAAGAGTCGTTCTCGAAACATATTTACATTTATCCGACACTACCTTCTCTTGATTTCAAACATACTTGAACACAGTGTACTGTAAATGAGTGAGACTGAATATTCATAATTGGTCTAAAAGATCTAAAGCATGTACGTCCTTTTTAGTTCACGTTCTGGGGCAAAGAGACCCTGCGGCTGACGGTTTGGTGGAAGACCCCGCGGAGGAGGGACGGGTAGTCGGTAACGCGGAACAGGTGGCGCTGACCGTAGCTGATGTCTTGCTGTTGCCCTCTGCTCACCAGAGTGAGGAGGTTGGCCTCGTTGACCTGGCTTCCCACCGAGATGACGAAGAGCTCGATACCGGCGTCCGCGACCTCGCGGACTCGCTTCTCCAGGATGGCCCCGGTGACTCGTTGAGACCGGCCGTCGGAGAACAGCACCAGCTTCCTCCTAGATCCGGACGCGTCACCGCGGCTAGGCAGAGAGCTAATGGCGAACTGCATGGCCTGCAGAAGGTCGGTGCCTTCGTTTTGGAACTGGGCTTCTTCGATTTTAGACGCCAGCACGGTGTAGTTGTTGGTCAGAGGCTGCTCTATGCGGGGGTTTCTTTGGCTGTACTGGCCCACGGCCACTCTGACCACGACGCCTCGCTCTGTCTCTGCGGTGAGGAAACGTTCTGCCAGGCGCTTGACAAAGGTCTTGCTTATCTCAAAGTTCTTCTGGCCCACACTGGCTGAGCTGTCCATCAACATCAAAATATTGGTGCTCTGAGAGAAGTTGACTGCAAAGAAAAACAGAAAAAACGAGAGAGGAAACAATCAGGAAAACATTTGATAATGGCTGTTTTAAGTGGCGCCGTGACAGAAAAGAAAAATAACTGACTGAACGGACAACATCCCTGTCACTGCTGAGGAAAAAATATTTCCACAGCATGAAACTGCTACGGAATAATAGGTATAGTGGGGTAAGGGTAATTAGAAGAGTGATTTCTCCACAATCACAGTATTTTGAATGCTAGAAAATTCAATTTTGATTTCATCCACATGTTTGCTTGTGGCAGGAGTAAAACTAAGAATTCATTGAGTTTTCTTTTCTTGCATAAGAGCACAAAACACAAAAAGCGCACCACACTTTATTAGTACAAAACTTGTTAAAGTGTTTAAAAGGCGCCCTTTCCTTCCACTTCACAATAAAACAAAAATTTGTGGTGTTGTATCATAAAATCTCTATTAATACTTTTAAGTCTGGGGAGAAAACAATTCTCGTTTTGAACTCTATTGTGGAAGTATTGCAAAGGAAATAATAAAAATGAGAAAAACTTACTCGGACATTTGTAGTCCGGGCATTTCCTTGCTGCAAAAACCAAACACAAAAAAAGCAACAGTTGTTTATTAAAACTCATTTGGGAATTTTTAGCATATGAAATAAATGGCTGCAAATGTTTAGCCGTGCTGTACCTCGACAGATCTCAGTTGTGATATTCTGCAGAAAGTTGTCCTCCAGCAGAACACCAAAATTATCCAGGACTTTGAAAAACCCTGGTTTGGGGTCGTTGGCACAGGCCACAGATTGAAGCTGTTCCTGGTTGGGCTCGCGGCCTGAGTAGTCCTTAATTCCTAAACTACCCACCTAGCATTGAGGCAAGAAAACATACGGTTAGCCCATAAGAACATAGGAAAGTACAAAATTTACCTTGCATGCGTCACCTAACTTCACTCACCAAGACGCCGTGGCCGCAGAGCACATCGAGGGGAGTCCTGTCTCTGGTAATATCAGCACGTCCGTCAGTGAGGACGAGAACCACTTTGTTCTCTTTCTTCATCTCAGAGATTATGGTGTTCAGAGTAACTTCCAGGGCCTCGCCTGTGTAAGTGGCCTCAGCCAACCAGGGCATGTCTCTCACATCCCTGAAAATCAGAAACACACGCATTTCCGCCAGGAAGCTTCATCAGCAAGATCAATGGCGTTTCACAAAAGCAACAACAGCTTGACAAAACGCGTCAAGCTATGTGAAGCCGTTTCAAGTAGCGTTCCGCTCTCGCAGAACTGCTCTTACACTGGTTTCTGTTTACGACAAGCTGATACTGTGTCAATGATAAGGAAGGAAATGAAAGAGACCTGAGTTTAGCTGCACACAAGATTCATATGAAAAGGGATTGTAGATAATGTGACTTGTGTGATGCGAAAAAAGTGTGTACACTGCAGTTTTGCAAAATCTTGTAATTTCAATATGAAGATCGTAATTCCAATCTGTGCAATTTTATGGTCAATGGAAACACAGCCGATAGCACGAAGTAACACACCAAACCGGCACAACTTGCTCCATTTCATTCAAAATGCCTGTCAAAAACTTGCAGAAAATAAAACATCTAATTTAATTCCAAAGCAAAATCTGAAGCAAAAATGCTTTTATGCTATTTACGATATAGCCAAAGTTATGGAAAAAATGTCAATGAATCCTCAAAGGTTAAAAATCATAGCTCGATCATTGCAGAAGCATATTATACACATGCTAATATTTGCCTGTAGATATGCGCACAGAGCAGCTAGCCATACTCTAGGACCAGTTGCACAAATTTCTAGGCACGTTTAGCAAGGCAGAACACAGCTAACAGAGATTAGGCCTTAACTCATCTTGTTCTCAGAAAGAAAACAAACATAGTGTCACATGCTAAAACTGCTCATTTTCACATTAGGAGAGATGCCAGGAAATTAAAATAGTCAAAAACCACAGAGTCAAACAGAAAGCCACAAATTGAGTGATAAGAAAAGGCGGGAAGCATCTGGTTGTGTGTTTGTGAACTCACTGTTTAAACTCGGGGAGGGTGGTTGTTAGCTTCACGATTTGTTGGGATTGTGATCCGCTGTACTGGACAACACCGACGGTGGACTCGTTCTGCGAGAACTGGAAAGGAAAACACTGAAGTGTGAATGAGTGTTTTGATCTACTCGGGGTGCGTGTGCGTGAGTGTGTGTCGTGTCTGCAAGCATTCATTTTGCCCTGTCAACATTTCAGCGTCACACCCTTCCTGACTAATTGCATCCACAGTGGAAGAGGAGAGTCACTGGAAAGATATAAAAGTGTGTTCTCAAAAGAAAAGAAAGCACGACAGAACAATATGTTTCATTCTTACTTTCTATTCTGAGCATCTGACCTCAGAGGTTTTTTTTTCTTTTTTCTTAAAGCCCCAGAAAAACAGTCATTGAAAAGGTTTATGTAAGCAGCTTACTCTACAAAGGCCAGATGCAGGGCATCCCACTGGTATGAAACGGAAAATATGAAAACAATGCTGTCATGTGAGTCAAAAATGTGTAATTTTTACCAAGTCCAAGTCGAGCCTCGAGTTTTTCTGGTTCGAGTAAAAGTGAAATCTCAACTCTTTCAAAAGGCAAATCCATCTCAAAGTCTTTCAGAGACCAGTGAAAATCAACTCGCAAGTGTTTAATAGGCAGGTTTAAGTCTTTTACGAGGAAATCCAAATAAAGTTCAAAGTCTCTTGAGGTAAGTCCATGTCAAGTCTCAAGTCCCCTCCCAGGAGTGAATCTCAGTAAAATCTGAAGTCTTTGAGTGCCAAATCCAAGGCAAGTTTAAAGTCTTTAAATGTCTTTAAAAGTCTTAAGTCTTTGAGGGGGAAATACAGCAAGTCTTGAATCTCTTCGGGACAAGTCAAGTATTTGAGGTGCGAGTCCAAGTTAATTCTGAAATCTCTCAGGTCCTGGTCCAAATCATATGTGAATAGGCTTTTCTAAATTCCGTACATCATTTAGAAAAGTATTAATAAAGGATATTTACCCCATTAAAAACATAAATGTGACTTAATGTGAAAAGCAAAGCCAACAGAAATGGGACGATTTTTGTATTGAATCAAATGGGAAGGTCTTTTATTTTGAAAGTCTTTAACACCTGCCACTGCTTCACTGCCTAGTTGATGTTTTGGGGTTTAGAAGCTGTTCTTCTTTATGTTGAAGGATTTGCAAATGTGTGGTCAAAGGTGTTACCTTCACTTGATGGTCTTTAATCAGTCTGTCAATAACTGTGACGATGAAATCTTTGGCAAGAGCAAAGTTTGCTGCCCCGATACTCTCCGAACTGTCCACGACAAACACCAGGTCCACAGGGGCACACTTGCACTCTGAAACACACACATACATAAAATCATAAAGAATAAGCTACAATGTACCCACCGAGAACAAGATGTCAGGTACAACTTCCAAACTCACCGCAACAAGCTGGGAAGCGATTGGAAGCGGGACGAAAGGAGAAACAAAGTCAACGTTACTCACCGTAGTAGAAGAAAACAGAACGCAACCCGAGACGAGCGAACGTGAGCCTCTAACTTACAGCAAAGCTTCATGATGATATCCAGAATTTCACATTCCTGTGGGGAGAGATGGAGCTTGGGTTACGCTACGGCCATATCACGTCACGTTGCATTCAAATTCAAAACACAGGCAGAAATCCCAGAGAGTTTCAAACCCCTCCGAAAGAAAAACAGGACATGACAACGACAATGTTGTGTTGAGAAGACTGAGACCTGGACGGGTTTTAGAGCTCAGGAAATTGAATGTGGAGCTTGGACTGAACGTATCGTATCAGGTTCTGATTCGAAAGTAGCACCGGCTGGAGGAGGAATTAACTCAAAGGTTCTCTCACATCTGGCCAGAATGAGGTCAAGAGTTCACAATAAATTAACAGAGCTTTTTCTTTTTGATACTCACATCAGTTCCTGGTGGTCCAGGCGGCCCAGGAGGACCCTGGGAAAAAAAAAGAAAACAGACAGAAAATAAGAGCAATGAAAAATGATAGAGACACCCCCCGACAGATGTCTGGGTTTATCTGACAAAAAGAAAAAGTTTCTGGATTGACTTAGGATGACGGAGCAAGTTTTGTAAGAAATCTTTTTATTTTTGGGGTTTCTTCTTAAAACCGCCGTCCCATGTGACTGCGAACCAGATTCCCACAGTCACCGAACCCACAACCACGTCCTGCAACAACCTTTGAATCTCCCAAAAGTTTACGACCGCAGGCAGCGTTTCTTCTTTTTCACTTAGCTGCAGAAAAAACCATGTGTTTAGCTTTAGCGGCTATTAAACCTCCGTTTGAGGGCATTCGTTTCTGACGCCAGCGCATCGTGCACGAACAAACACACGACGCGTGAGAGGGTGAGAACGAGAGAGAGAGAAAGAGACGCGCAGCTGCTTGTAGAGGAGAGAAACCCTCGTAAGGGCATGATGCAATATGTAGAATAGATACTAAACGGAGCGGAGGAAGGAAAAAAGGAGGTAGGAAAGTGAGGAAGAGGATTGCGAAAGGGTAGAGTTCACTTATGGGTTGTTTGACATTTTACATCTTTTTACGCTACAATGATGTGAATTACTATTTTCCCTCTTACAGATTTATTCTGGTTTGCTAAATCACGGCATGATGTCATGGATGGTTTCATAAAATCAGTTCTGTACCAGAAAATCCTGAAGGAAAAAGGCCAATCATGATTTTGTGTCACTGAGCTAAAACACAGTTTGCTTGTGCAGCAGGAAACAGGTCTACATTTGAATTTGGCAAAATTACAAAAGAAAAACCTCTTCTAAGAAGACTGGGCAAGTATTCCTCCAGAGGAATTTTAAATACTTACAGAGAATTATTGCAAACACGTAATGGCATTCATTGTAAACGGGGATGTTTGGGTAACTTTCCTTCTCCTTTTAAACTATTTTTTGTATTTTTGTAGCTTATTTGAATAGTTTGTGAATAGTTTATGTAACAACTAAATGAAATCATGAATGCAAGGGAGCAGAAAGTAGCGTAAACTCATAATATCTGCCACCTATTAGGTATTCAGCAGAAAAGACTTTAATTCAAGAGCTGTTTCAAAGACACACAAATTACATAACAAAACATCAGCTTATTCAACGACTGACCGCTTCAACATAATGATTTTAAAATGTATTTCAAATGCACAAAGAATTTTAGATCGCTTAATCTAACTGTGAAGACACCTTCTGTTTTGAATATTGTTTGGTAAAAAAAAAAAATGTATATGCTTTGTCCCCTTTTGTAATGTACTATTTTCAAGCCTCATATTTTGGACATTGCCAAATTCATTGGGCTACACTGAGCCATAACTCATGGACACGCCCTGAATAATGCCTAACTCTAACCCTGTGTGTAATTTAGGATGAGCAGCTCCTCACTAATTCACTTTGTACACCATCGTGATTGAGAAAGTCTTCACTTCATAAAACTGTCTCTGACGAAAATGTCTGTTATGAGATCAGGGCAATTAAACACAGAAATATTCAGTATTTTGAAGTCATCCTCAAGGATCCACTCTAGGAGCAGTTTCTATGCAATTATTCATCGTTCCGCTAGAAACAGAGTATAAATTGTGATTTTGTTTAATACACCCACAAAACTAGAGTTTAATTGTTTGACTGTTGGTTCATTCACAATATTGCTAGCAGTTTTATGCGAGAAAATTTTATATTTATGACTAATTTAAACTGAGTGCAGCACATTTTGGCAACATAAAGCAGGGTTCTGCTCAGAGAGGAAACAGCTTAATGCACGTCATACAGAAAATTGGGGTCCCGTCCCTAATTTGTCCTCTGGGACGGGATCTGGTTGTCTGCTGTGTGTGTGTCACAAGGTGGTACTGTTACCTCTGTGTACTTCTGTTTCGGACACAATACATGCTTGGCTTTAAACCAAAACTTTGAAACCTAAGTACATATATTTAAGGCCGATTCGTTCACCGCTAAAACTCACGGCCTTGGTGGTCATGCTAGCCACATCGAGCACACTGCCTATCTACATGGCTTATGACTTTACTCGAGAGCATACCTTTTCACTTCAAGAGGATTCACTGAAGTGAAATCAATGAATCCTCTTGATTCATTGAATCAAGAGGATTCAATGAATCAAAAATGTAATGTTTTGCTCTTTCTCAGATTTATGTCATCATAGTTTCTGTTGTTTTTTTTTTTCAAAATATGCCCTGCTCTCCTTCAACGCTATGTTTCTGTTGTTAGTCTGAATGTCTCTTGAATAAATATTTTCTCCTTACTTGCTGTGTTTCCATTAGCTATAAAATTGAAATTATGAAAATAAATTCTGTCAATGGAAGCGACAATTTAGAAAAAAACTAGTTTTTTGATAAAGAGGTTTTGTGGTAAGATGTGGTGGTTTTTCAGCCGTCACGAAAGAGACGTATTTCGCAAAACTGCAATGGTAACACTTTTTTTGTGTCACACGAGTCACGCAATCAACAGCTGGGTGTTACTGCTGGCGAAAACCACAAAGACGACAACAGGAAGTAGTCCGAAGATGAAGGTTTTTTTTTTTTTCTTTGGGCATAAATTGGTTTGAAGTCAGCAGGATTCTCTTTACGTTTGATGATAGAGGTTTGTGAAAAAGCAGGGAAAAAGAAGTGAAAAATGTTGTTCTTAACTTAAAGACACATGCGATGCAGACATGGACTGAGCTCCAAGACCTTGGCATGCAGGTGGTGCAAATGAGGAAAGAAACTTTGTGGCATTCATGTCTGACCGACTGTCAGAACAGTCAAAAATAACAGAGATGGTGTTGTTAATTTTTGCAAGAGTAACAATTTGCTCAAAGGAAGCCATGTTATTAAGGGACAACACCCAGCTTGTATTGTCTTGAAAAAGACTACAGTTAAAAACGGCGGCTCACGTTGCGGTCCAGATCAAAAGTTTGTAACTGTTGAGAACAAGGAAATTTAAGGCAGAAGAGGCTATTTAAAATTCAGCCAAATGAAAAATTTTGTATATGTAAGCACAGTCAACAGGACGGAGCCATTATGTACCTTAAAACTGGAACAAACTTCCAGAAAACTGGAAAACAGCTGAAACACCGAGGGCCTTTGAATCAAAGCTAAAAACCCACCAGCCTGGAGTTGGTTTTGGAACATCGACCAACATATTTGAGGTGTATTGATGATTTTGACGATTGGCAAAATGTTACTGGTTTTGACAACTGGTGACTGTATGATGTGTTTATACAGTCATACAGTCAAGGCATAATGATCTGCCTTGTGGCTGAAATGAGCTGCACAAATAAACTTGATCCATTGTTAATGAAAATAATATGATGGTGCTGGTTACTTTTCCCATCACCATTTTATCGTTTTGGATCTCTGGTGATTTTGCACACAAAATGTACAAATTTTCAACAGGCCCTAATGAATAGTGATATTTTCTAAGGAATGTCAATGTTTTGGAAGACCTTTACTTAGATGAAGAAGTGACCTAATACATGTTTGGACTCTGAATTTTTAAGCTGGCAAATGAAAAAGATGAATTTATTTCGTCTTCATTTAAAACTTATTATTATGAGGGATGAAACATCAACTTTATTAAGTATTAAGAGCATAAAGTTAACAGTTTTGAAGTTAGGAATCAACATTTTTTATTTGTATTGTCAATGTAAAAACTAAATCTTTTCAGAGTGTATTTTACAATATTTTTCATTCGACTTTGGCATGACATGACAGACTGTTTTCAGTCAATCACATAAATCAGAAATATCGTTTTACATTTTTGATATTGTGTACTAATGATAAACATAAACTGCCATTTTTTCTATGCCTGAATCAAGAAAAAAGTCCCTCAGCACTCATGCACACAGAACAGTGTTCAGGGTAATCTTACCGGATTCCCCTCAGGCCCTCGGTGACCTTTGGCCCCTTTGGGTCCAGGAGGCCCAAGCTCGTTGTTCTGTAACGAAAGAAAAAAAAAAAAAAAACTTGACATCAATTCAAACGTTGGCGGCAGATTTTCTTTTTTCTCCAGTGCATGTAGCCTTGTTATGAGCTGTTGCTAAAAGACAGTTGCAGTCTGCAGTAAAGTGAAACAGTTTTCATCGCAGGATGACAGTTTTGTTCCATAGATTTTTTCTTATTACAGAAGAATGACCAGGATTATTTTATCATCTTCAGGGATCTTACAAAGTTCCACTTATTGCAATCTTGAAGTTCAGCCTCTACTGCTAGCATGAAAACATGTTTCACTTTGACATAGTCAATGCCACACAATAAAACCCAATGGATTTAAAAACTACTCTGCTAAGAGTTTAACAAAAAAAAAACAAAAAAAAAAACTGGATATCATTCTGAAGAACATTTGTTGAAATGAAATTAATCATGCAGGCTAAGAATTAGCCGTGGGTATTTGTGCCACTATGAGGCTTAAAATGCTCCTATAAGAGAGGACGATGCAATAAAACATGATGTTTTCCACAAATATAAAGAAGTGCCTTGAAAATGCATTCATAGAGCTATAATAAAAAACTGAATTGTGTCTCATCTCCTTTACAAAACAGCTTCGATCTCAATCAGATCAGATGTAGAACGTCTCTAATTCTTCTGGCTGTATGTTCAGGCTCACTGTCCTGAAAAAGAAAATCAATTTATCAATTTCCTTTTCCTTCAGAGTTATGTGCTAAATACAGCAAAAAAAAAAAAAATCTCATCTAAATACAACAAAATATGTGGCTGCAGCGTGATAACATATGGAAAATATTTCCCCATTGCGTTAAAACTTTTACAAGGCGCTGGAATGAGAAAAGTTGCCAAGCAGCATAAAGACCTGCTTGTTTCACAGAGGATAATGCATTAATTTGGCTGCTTTAGCAGTCAGTGGAACAAATTCAAATCGCACTGCAGCCGGTCAGGCCGTCCAAAAAATTTGTTAAAAATGCTTTTTCTCCTTCCAGAAGAAAGTTAATAACATTTTTAGTTTGTCCTGCCAATCTGAAAACTGCAAAAGCGTTTCATATAGAACAGCTGCAGGCGGAGGGACTAGTCAAATCATCTGCAGCTGTTGCAGCGGCTAATCTTTCTTTGGGTTTTTTTTTTGTTTGTTTTTTGCTAAACTGCAACCAGAATAACAATCTCCAGACTAGAAATGAAACAAAGAAGAGACACATCATCCTTTAATTTCATTATCCCACATATTCGAACATTAAAGATGAAATGTTGGCGTTTACGGTTTTACAAAAGAAGCTGGGAATTATGCAGCGAGGCACAAGTGTTAATCAAAAGCAGATCGCCCTGTTGAATTTAAAATGGCTTCCAAGACTCCAAAACATCTGCAGAGTTAACGCAGCTTGCCGTCTTTAAAGTGATGTAGTCTGTTTGAAAGGTTCACTTTGCATGAAGTTGAATGTAGTCTTTTCATTTAGAGATTTGGTAAATGAGGGCTGGAAGTCTGTGCCCTAAAGACTACCAAATTAACCAAATCCCCCAGTTCCTTTTCTGCAAAGTCACATAAATTGTTCCTGCTCTTTGATCTGTGCTAAACCCCTCCAACCGCCCCCGCCACAGGGGGGCAGATCTGTTGCTCCACACTGCAACCATCAACTACAGCAGACAGAAATGAGAAAGAGGAGATAGAGAAGGTAATGTCGACCACCTGGCGACCAACCCACACATACACACACACATGCATACACACTCTGTAAAGCGCATGAGCTTTGAACAGTAAAACACATCACATGTGGTTTCAACCGCTGCAGATTGTGAACTTCAAACGCGGCGATGCGAAGAACATGGGCTACATCATCCACAGCTACACTGCCTGAACCCGATTTTCATGACGTCACGCTTGCTGACTCGCAGCCAGATGATCGGCTGCCTGGCAGACCTTCATCTGCGGTCGGATTCGCAGTGAAGTACCAGAACTGGACAGGCGGGAAAGTTAACATCAATCTACTCTTGCAGAATAAATGTACTTTAAATGGGCAGCATTGTGTATTTTCCAGGCACATAGTGGCATTTTAGAGCAGAATCAAACAACTGTGTTACCTTCAGTTGTTATAAATAGATAACATGTATGACTTAAAAGACATTTGATTTCGCATTTTAACGCCTGTGTCTCTTTGAGAAGTTCATACTCTTTCTGAAACTCCGCCTTCAGCACGACATCGCTCCTCTATTAAACTTTTACAGTATTTTTACCAGTGTTTCACAGAAAAGTAGCTCCTATAATGAGCTCAGCAGATGTGCAGTCCCACCACATGATTGCTAATTGCTGATGGCTAGTCTGAAGGAGCTGAGTGGTACTCTGTAATACGAAAGCTCGTACACAGAAAATAGGCTGTGTTCTGTGAGAGCAAGCGTTTAGGCACCCCCGAATGGTTGCCATGGGAGATTGAAGGATTTCTCAAACTTGCATGAAAGAATCAAAGCAACACTTCAGATGTGTTTGATTTGGTAAAAACATTATAACAAGATGTATAGCAAAAAGCAAGAGCAGTTTATTTTACATAATACTGCCCTTTCAATTCACTATAATTTGTCAACGTATTTTATTTTTTATAATGTTTTGTCACATGACAACCTCAAACTTTATTTCGTGTTTTGGATTTTTTGTGACCGACCAACGCAAACTAGTGTAAAATTGTCATGTGGAAGTGAAAATGTGCGTGGTTTTTAAAATTAACACATTTATGTTAAGCCTTTCTGAGCCAACACTTTATAAAACCACGTTTCACTGCAGGCTGAAGAACATTAACTCCTTAAGTTGTGATTCTCAGTTGGATTTATGTCTGGACTTTCACTAGACCATTTTAACAAGTGAATATTTTTCAGGGGAAACATGGAAGCTTGTGGCGGTAACGTGGTGAAATGTGGAAAAGTACAAAGAATAGGGATGCTTCTGGAAAGCGTTGTACAGAGTGGCAGCAGAAGTATATCTTAAACTATTTCACGAGTCCATTTATTGTAGAGTGCACAGCTGTGAATAGTAGAATATCTTTTGGAAAAAGAAAACAATTGATTGGATGTAATCAGTTACAGTTTTCCTTTGAAAAAGATGAGAACATGGCCACCGCTGAGAACTCATTCGCAGGCTGACTAGGAAATCTGCAGCAGCAACAAAGAAACAAAGTATCTAGTTGAAGGGGCCTATTCATTATCGCCACAATTATACTTTATTTTTGCTTTGCTGAAAGAGAAAAACTGTCAGCGCTCTTGTGTTAGAGCATTAAAGATACAGCAATTAAGCCTTGAAGTGCTAAGACAGACGAGCCACTTCAATGGAGGCAAAAACCGAAGCTGATTGGGGCAAATATTGTTTTCAAAGAATATGTTGTTTTGATTTGAATCAAAACAAAAGTTACAAGATGTCACAAAGCAGGCGGATGACCAGAAGCAACAAACCGGGTCACCATCAGTCAAGAACCGGCTTAGAAGTTGATAACCGGCAAGAGAGATGAAACTACTGACGAAGAGTTAGGCCAGGAAACGCCGACTCCTCCCTTAAATTGGTTGTATTTAACTTTAACTACAGAGTCCTGTACAGTGAGGGGAACTGAAAGGGTCATTTTGTTTCCATTAAACTAAAACCTCAACTTCAGAAAAGCCTGACCTTCTTCACCAAGCTGTTAAAATGCTAAACTTCTGTTAAGATGATGAACTTTATGTCATTTTACAAGTTTCCTTTTTTGTTTTTCATTTCTAGGTATTTCAACATGTGGAAACAGATTGATTAAACTTAAGGTCATGCTTTTTTTTTTTCGCGTGTTACTGGTTTAAAATACTTACAGTCCTTCCCGTTTTGTGTGATTCTGCAATTGCGGAAATTCATGGAAAATCAACAGAGCCTCGCATTTTTTTGTGGCAATGCATAATTGTGAGTTTATTGCAAATTTTCTGCAAAAATAGTCAAACGTATTGGCTTCAAGTGATTGGTAACTCCCACCTGCAGGTGGCAGTATGTCTTACTTCTACTACACTGCTGACTCAGCCTTACATGATGTTAAGTTGTAGACCGTGAGCAATATGGCTCTCACAGTCAATCGAACAATCGATCTATTTAATATTTGCGCATGCAGTCTGTCTGCTTGTTATGTTAATTTTCATATTTTCCTTCTATATTTAGATTTTGGAAGGGATTTAATAAGGAACATATATGAATAAATTTTTGATTGCAAAAAAAGTTACATAAACAATCTTGGAGAGACTGAAAGTGCATTAAACATGCTTTTGCACATTAGGGAGTTTCAGTATAATTAGCAGGGGCGAGCACAGAGGCTGGACGCTCATGTATAAAAAGGGACACTTTGTGCAGCATAAATGTGAGATTTGCTACAGGGCACACAAAACACTGCAAAAAAGAAAAACAAATCCGTCCAAAACATATAAAAAAAAAAATATTTCAGAAGTGAATTTTTTTTGCAAGCCCCTGATAATTGGTTTGTCTCTTTCATTTGTAAAAAACAAACCTAATCATGCCAATCGTCATGCTAGTCATGATATTTGCCATTTCTGATCGCACAAATAGTTGATTAAATCGGAAGAACTGATACAACCCATAACTTTTAAGATTGCTCAGAGTTTCTCCATCCATAGAGAAAGTTGACAAAATCTTTAAATATGTTAGTATTTGTTTACAACAGCTCTTATTTTAGATGAAAGAGTAACTACAACAGTTATACCCCATTTGAACATTGATAAGTTTTTATCTAGATTTTTTTGCAAATCTAATTTTATGAAAAATTTCATGTATTTGTAAGAATACTAAGAATATGAGGAAAGTGCTTCGCTGGATTCTTGTTCTGCTGCCAGTTGTAACACAGACTGGTTGTCTTCGCAGAGACGCCTACTGTTTAAAGAATGAGCTGCAATGACCGCAGAGTGTCTAAATCATCAGCGTAAAAGCCAACACAGTACGTTCTTCCACTTTGTGAAAAGACCGACGATTGTAACCACGTAACTACAGATTTCCTTGTAAGTTCTGAGGATGCTTTCCCTTCTCACAAACAGAAAAACAGAAAAGAAACAAATCAGCAGCAGATTGGTATTCACAAGGAAGAAGAGGTGACTTACAAGGAAAGCTCTCGAATCGGGACCAGTGTAAACTGATGAAGTCCTGTAAATTTAAAACTGACTTTGTGTGATTGTTGTAAATCACAGGGTCTAGCTACACTGATGTACAGATGACAGAAGAACACAAACATGTGGAAGTGTTTACATGTTGCAACATTGAAACCTGGGATATGTAGTAATTTTATTGTTAACCCACTCGAGTTGAAGCATTGGAACATGTAAGCTGCATGATCCACACACACCCACACACTCGGAAAGAAATGCAGACGCTCCATCGCTCATTTCCTGGTGTCCTTGACGACGACGTATACACAGCTGCATCAGCTCATAGCCGTCGGCCCTAATGGCGCACAGATTCACACAAAAAGTGTCCAGTTGTTCCTAAAAAAGGATTCCCAGCTGCAGAACAGAAGGGCCGTGTGGAAACAAGATGGATGGACACCGAAAATAACAAGAACTATGAAGTATGTAAAGCATGAGTAAAAAGCTGAAGGCCAGATGGCAAGTTAAATACAAAGAAAAACAGCATTTATTTATTTTTATTTTATGTGATAAAGGAGGCTAAGAAGGATTATTTATTTTAATAAATCAAGTAACATGACTCACATCCTGTCAGCAACGGCGGCCAACCAGATAAAACGAGAGCCAGAGGGAAGAAAAAAGTCCATAAAGGAAAAAAACGTATGAGGCTGACTCACATCTCGGCCTGAATCTCCAGGATCTCCATCATCTCCTTTGGGTCCGGGAGTTCCCTTGGTACCCTGAAGCAAATTTTTGCAGAGGTCAGTTAAAATGCTTTACTTAATCCCAAACTACCGCCGTGTAGATTATACTGTTGAAATATTCAGCTAAAACGTGAATTCAAATGTCGACCCACCGGCTCGCCAGGGTTTCCACGGGCCCCAGGGTAACCCTACAAACAAACATACAGAGAATCAGAAATGTTTATAACGTTCTCATTCACATACCAGATGAGTGCTGCACAAAATCAATGAGAAAAGTTTTACTTGGAAGCCATGACAGCCTTTGGTGCCATTTCCTCGTTCACCCGGGACTCCCTGAAATAAAGCAAACAGAAAACTTTCAAGATCCACGGAGGACGGCTGACGTTTAATCTCAATGTCTCCCCCGACTCACCCTCTCCCCTATTGGGCCTCTGTCCCCTGCTGCACCTTTGATTCCTCTTGGTCCTTTGGGCCCCTGGGAGATAATAGCAAAGGTAGGGTGAAATCTAGATGTTAAAAATCTTGAGTATTTCTTGAAATGTCTTCTCAACAATCATCACCAGAATGACATAAGGAAACCCTGTAGCAGCCTTTTTAAAAGGCTTAGCAAAAACACTGATGGGGTCTTCTTGTTTTAATCTTTAGCATGCTGCTTTTGTATTGGAGGAACGTTTTGCAAAATTCAAAAGCTGCAATCTGATGAACTTCCTGGCATGTAAGGCTGTGGGATCAGGAGTGTTGAGAGTTTGCAGCAACATTAGCAGGGTTACTTAGCTTAATTGGAGTTTTTATGTGTTAGCCTTAGTAAGCGAACTTTGACCACTTCAGAAGGTACTCGCACCCTTTCACTTTTTCAACGTTTTGTGACGTTACGGACCGGTCCTTGAAATGTCTTCTCATTTCAAGGACCCAGTTTGAGAAGAAATTTCTTTAAAATTCCAGTCAAAGTGAGTCAGATTGCAAAGAAGTAAGCTGTTTAGTTTACAAATGAGTCAGCTTAGTTCAAAATGAGAAAGTGAAAACTTGTTTTCAGGCATCTGTTGACTTAGAAAACATATTTTAATACCATTTAAAGGGGCGGTACTATGTATTTTCTATGCACTTCGTGCCATTTTATAGCACAATCAAGTAACTATGTTGCCTTCGGTTGTTATATAGCAAATATTAAGAAATTTTATTTTCTAATTTGAACCTTGAAATTGGGTCTCTGAAGCTTCTGCTCTTTCCGACACTGCCTTCAGAACATCATCACAACAACATTTCGCCATTAAGCCGTCGAAATTGTTCTTAGGAGTATTTTACTGTGATGTAGTTAGTATAATGAGCTCAGCATACTCGCAGGTGTTTGCTAATTGCTGCTGCCGCTAGTCTGAAGGAGCTCAGACAGAGATGAGGCGCAAGCTACACTGGAGACTGCTCTAGGAGGAGCTTTGTGGCACCTTGTGGTAGTAAGTATTTAGACACCCCTGAATGGTTGCCACATGAAGTTAAAGGATTTGAACAAATCAAAGCAAGACTCCTGTTTATGAAGAAGGTTTAACATTATAACATGATGCAAAGCTCAAGACAGCCACTTTAAAGATAATAGCCTCAGGTTTTCTGGGGTTTGTGTCTATAAGCTTGGCAAACCATTTTCTACCATTCTGCTCTGTGGCTCACCCTAAGCTCAATCAGGTTGGACAGGTAGTGTAGACAGGTAGAGATTTTTAGATGTTCTGTTGGAACGGAGAACTCATTTTCTAATGAACCCAGAACAAAGTTTATGTTTATTTATGATGTTTATTTGAGTTTCATCAGAGCAGAGAAATTCGTTTCTCGTTGTCCTTTTGGTGTTTTCCCACCAGATAGTCTGGTAAACTCGGTTCAATTGGTGACCAAAATTGCACCATTTGTTACATTTTCAGCGGGTGCGGTTTGGTTTCACACTGCACTGAGCCAAACGAACCAAATCCTTTGAAAAACATGTTCACCTCCTCGCCTGTGAAGGCGTTGCACCAAGAACCACTGAAGGAAATGACACAAAAACCTCAGAGGAAGACACTGAGCGCAACGTCCTTCTTCACAAAATGTAAACACCAATGGAGTGGTAGTTTTAAGCAGTTTTAGGATTTTGTAAAAGGCCACAAGCCATTTCTCACACTAATGCCAGACTGTGACGTTAACAAAGCAAGAGACTTACTAAAGTGGACTAACCAGGCCTGGTGTGAATGCACCCTTGGATACTTCAGAGCTGGCCACACTACCACAAAGACGTGACTGGTGGAGTACATTAGCAATGATTGGTCTTCTAATTAGAGCCGTTGCCTTGCAGCAAGAAGGTTCTGGGTTCGATTCCCGGCCCGGGGTCTTTATGCATGGAGTTTGCATGTTCTCCCTGTGCATGCGTGGGTTCTCTCCTGGTACTCTGGCTTCCTCCCACGATCCAAAAACATGACTGTCAGGTGAATTGGCCTCTCCAAATTGTCCCTAGGTGTGAGTTTGTGAGTGTGTGTGTGCATGGTTGTTTGTCCTGTATGTCTCTGTGTTGCCCTGCGACAGACTGGTGACCTGTCCAGGGTGTACCCCGCCTCTCACCCGGAACGCTTGCTGGAGATGGGCACCAGCACCTCCCGACCCCATTAAGGGACAAGGGTGAACAGAAAATGGATGGATGGATGGTCTTCTAATTGGTTTCCAATCTCCACTGTAGTCCTCCCTAAGTCTCCTGAGAATTCTTGGTCATCTCTCTGGTCAAGGTCTTTCTTCCCCGATGACTCAGTTTGTCTGGGTAGCCAGGTTTTGGGAGGTCCCTGGTGGTTCCAAACTTTTATTATTTCCAAGTAATGGGGAATAAATGGCTTTGTGGGATAATCAATGCTGCCAATTTTCTATGTGTTTTTCCACAAATTTGTGCTTCGATACAGTCTGGGGGCTCTGCACACAATTCCTTTGACTACATTGCTTAATTTCTGCGCTCACATACCCCCTCAGCTGCAAGACCTTATATAGACAAAAGTGCTCAATTCCAAGTAGTCCCCAGGTGGCTGGATTTGCCATAGTGAATGAGCTGTAGAAGCATTTCAGTGCTGATCAGTGGAGTTCAGCTCAAAGTGTGAATATTTATATATCTATTATTTGGAAATTTGGAAGTGCTAAAACTGCAAAAAGGCTACTGAAGTATGACGTAACAAACCAAACCATCAATCATTTAATATTTAAATTATTACATAATCTGACAGACTAAAATATAAAGTTATGTGGAAATAAAAGATCAAACTGAAAATAATTCATATAACTAACACAATTACAAAGTAAAATCAGGCAAAAGCAGCATTTTTCCAAATCGATTTCTTTCAACACGACACTTCTGAAACCTTAACAAAAACTGCAGGTGTGTGTCTGTGTCTAGTATATTTTCATTCAGTGAATTTACTCAGTGTGTAGAGTATCCACAAATTTTACTCAAGTAAGAGTAGCAATACTTCATAATAACCTCACAGCATTGTAAAAATACTTCTGAAAGTAGATTCTTTAAGTAAAGTTACTGAAGTAAATGTGTAGATTATAAAACTATACTCACAATAAATAATGTACAAAATAAGGTAGGTTAAAGCAGGCTCAGCCATGAGAAAGAAGAATTCTTTTGTGTTTTTAAGAATTCGACAGTAAACGAGACCCACCTCTGGTCCTGGTGGACCCTCGTCTCCCCTGTAGCCAGGAGGGCCACTTCTTCCTGGTTCACCCTGGAAACCACAGTGAAAACACTTAGTAAAAGAAAAACAGCTTAATTTTGTACAACAACAAGCTGAGCTAACATAAAGATCCCACAGACCCGTTTCTCAGGAGAACATCCTGTTCATGTTGAGCAGATGTGTGCTTTTCATAAATCCAACAATAGCTACAAGTAACTAGCTGTTCATCTAAACTTCCCCGTGACTACAGCGCAACCGGAGGAGAAATGAAAACGTCTTAAAGCAACGGGATCTGAGAAGTTAACCCATATTTATCTGGCACTCTAAGCAAGATAGATAAACTTCTAAGCACAAGTTGTATTTTCAGCTGGAGGTAAATCAAAAAACCTCCAGAGAGCTGCAGCACAGAGTGGCATCTTGGGGTAGCCATAGCAACAATTTGATGCCAACTGGTGTGTAGTGATAGCGGGATAAGGCATTCCTGCCCTGCTAGCATACACTTCTTAGTTAGGACAAAGATTGAGCTTTTTGACATCAACAAAAAATGAATCCTTGTTGAAAATGTTAGAGTACATACAGGATTAACACAATGCTGTAAGTTAGTCTAGCATCAGTTGTGGTTGTGCCTGCAGTGCTCAGTAATGACTAGGAGCATTGGTACATTTTTCTCTCTTTATTCAACTCAGTTAAAAAATACTTTATTTGAAGCAAAGAGGAAATTAAACGTTGTTGTAAGTCAAATAATGCAAAGTATCTAATGAATGGTGATGCTGTGGTTCTCCGAGGCTCTCCAGTAGCAGCCAGTCTTGCAACAAATCTGTTTAGGCCTCTGACTCATTGCTTACTGTATGAGAACCCCATGACTCATAGCATGCTAACAGCTCAATCTCTTGGCAGCAGAGCTGATATTCCACCATAGCATGGACTAGATCAGCTACGTTCGAGCTGCGTCTTTAAAATGATGTTCAAAATAGCAGGCATACAAAATAAAATTCACGTTAAAAAAATACAAAAATAATTTATTAATTTGTTGTGGTTGTTGTCAACCACTGCTAATTCCCTTTATTCAACTCAATTCAATTCAATTTCATTACAATCAATCGCTTTTGCCATTCCTCTTTAAATATCTGTCTGGCCGTTTGGTTAGAAATCCGGGCAGAGAGACGTTGGAATAATCAAACCATTTATGTTCTCTTCTGATTCCTAAAGTCTCCAGGAGGTGACTTTAGGAATAAACTGTTTTGTTTAAGTTGTTTCTTCCAACTTGTGTTTTTAATATGGATATGCTCCATATGTGATCTGGCTGTCACGGTAACAAATTGTCCCAGATGTTATTGAGATAAACCGTAACGTTGTTGTTTTGAGACCATTTTCAAGTAGTATAATGCTAATGATATAACAATGCAAGAATACATTCTCAAAAGACTAAATAATGCAAATGGAAATTATTGGGCTCATTTTAATCCATCATGCGATTCGTTGATTTATTATGACAGGCGTAAGAATTCAGTAGCGCTTGCATTGTGTCTTCAACACCAGGAATGTCCTGAATCAGAGCAGAAACCAATTTGGGTGTGAACATAAATGCGGTTGCAGTTTTTCTGTTTTTTTTCACAGTGGAGGAGGAGGAGGAGGCTGGCCTCTGCTACTCAGATATTCCATGTTTTAAGACCATTCACGTGCCAAGTAGTTACTAAGCTCCAATGAGGAAAGGAGGCCCAGTGAAAAGAGCCATTGAAGAGTTTATGACATCACGGAAGTTACCACGGCTAATGCTGGTAATGTCTTATTATTATTGCTCTGCCTGGTGCCTCATTAAGAAAACCGTAGTGAGGGTTTGGCTCGAGCAGGTGGAGAGAAGAACTGAGTCAGAGGGGAAAGAGTGAGCGAGGAGATGAACGCCAAGGAGTGGGCATCAAACTTGTGAGCTCCAGCTCTACAGAGTAAGGAAGGAAACTACCTCCATTAAGTGGGAAAAAAAATCTAACGAAAGAAATAGAGGGTGGCCCATCTAGGTGGCATGTAACTTCTGTTTGTGCTTATTTTCGTGTGTCTCACAGGCTCTCCGTTGGCACCGGTCGAGCCCTCTCTCCCCTGCTCTCCACGTGGTCCCGGGTCCCCCTGGCAGGAAAGAGAACAACCTTAAAAGACCTGAATGCAAACAAAACACATAGATACGATCTTCACAAGATGCATCAGCAGGGAACTCTACAAACACCGGCTCGGTAAAGGTCAGCCGCGCTTCACTGTTGATTCGGCTCAGAGGAATCTCTCAGAAATTACAAAAATTGACCTGGAACGTGCATGCTACTTTACCCGCCTCGTTTTAGTCGCCATAGTGACTTACGGGTTCTCCTCTCGGGCCTCTTTTTCCTCGAGAACCTTCCTCCCCCTTCTCTCCGATTTGTCCCTGTGGAGGATTTCAAAGACGTTAGCGTAAACTTCAGAGTCCTCTGGAACGCAAACTCACAAGTTCACGTCAATATTAATTCTACTAACGGCTTCTCCATCAGCGCCGTCCGCTCCGGGTGGTCCCTGAAAAACACAGAAATACAGGAAATTGACTGAATTTAAAGGACTTGAAGGCTGTGTTAGTGGGTGGGAGGAAGCAAGGCTATTGTAGGTAACTAAAACTAATGAAATAACTAAAACTGGAATTGAGGAAACATTTTTCATTAACTGAAATAAATAAAAACGACAGTTAATGGGGGAAAAACTATAACTAACTGGAACTACGTCATGTGTTTATAAAACTAACTGAAATAAATTGAAATTACAGATATGAATCTATTCTTCCCCTCCCCCTATCGTAGCCCTGGGAGGAAGTGATGTCACCTACGTCGTCACCGCGTTCTCCTTTGTCTCCAGGAGGTCCGGCGCCACCCGGCTCACCCTGTCACAGACAACACGTTTGGATAAGTGTGACAGCGGCGGCTCGGTGTTTTGTCACGCTCCAGCGTTTCTCTGGACTCACCGGACGTCCCTGAGGTCCGTAGTTTCCGGGTCGTCCCGGTTCGCCGTTTCTTCCCGGATCTCCCTAAAAGAGGGACCCGAGAGTCTTAAGAGTGACAACCTAAAAGAAATCTGGGACATTTATCACTGAGAAATAGCCAGATCTCACTTTTCCCCCCTTTCTTCCATAAGAGCCAGGGTCCCCCTTCGGTCCAGGCTCTCCCTGCTGGCCCTGGAGACGAAACAGCACAGAGACGGTTTCAGCGAACGGCAGAAAGAGCCAAAACGAGGTCGGGTCCGCTGCACTTGGATGATCATATAAGCTCATGTGCGAGTTTGTTTACAGCGAGACCGTATGGCTTCATTTACTCAGTCTGACAGCAAAAAATGTAAACAGAGCCGTGATCAAAGAGGCGAGGGCCTCCGCGCTTGTCGACCGTATCTGAGACGGAGCAAGAGACATTCCTGAACATGAAACTGTGGCTAGTAGCTAATTGGTAGACAAAGGAGCAGCAGGGGATTCGGGCGGATCCGGAAGCGGTTTGTCTGGATGTGTTTATGTATTTGTGTACTTGCAGTCCTTCAAATCTCTTAGAATGAGGTCTGATCTAATTAAGGTTTCCAGCTTAATTTAATACTGATATTAGGGACACTTTTTCCAATTCCGATACAGATATCGGAGGTATAGTATCGACCGATACTGATCCGATACAGAAAAACAGCCGAATTGACTTAAAACGTTTCTTTTCTTTCTTCTTGTTTTTTTTTTTTTTTTTTAAACGCAAACATGAATGTACTGAATTATAAAATAATTTTATAACTCCGCATCAGTACAGCAAACTTAAATGTCACAAGCTTGGTCAAACATGAAAAAAACAAAACAAAACAATAATTTGTTCAGTCAGTGCAAGTAGGAGTGCAACAGCCAATGTTATATTCTCTCAGATGTTCAGATGAAAAATTGAACAGAGCTCAATGAGAGACTCAGTGCTTAGTTGTTGTTTTATGACCTAACCCTGTTTTAACCCCTTTATTGCCACCCCAAACAATAGGCGAAACCTATTGTTTGGGGTGGCAAACAATAGGTTTAACCTTTAACCTTACCATGTAAGGTTAAAGGTTAAACTTCAGTCCTGTTTATCTGCCGTGTTCCTAAAAAAAAAACACCTGAGTCCTTCGGGGAACAGCTGGATTTATATTGACATCATATTACTCTTTTGTTGGTCTGTACTTAATAATTAGGTCATTTCTGGAGCTATTTGATTCCACTGAATTATGTTTTGGGCTACTAGAGTAAAATAACCCAAATACAAATGCACACCATACTTTTCATATTTCAATCTCTGTATCATTTATCCTCCAATTCCTAATTATTAACCACAATCTGTTTTGAGTTCATCTTGATTTCAGAGATTTCAAAACCTTTATTGGCCAACACCCAAGGGCTGCCGATGGTATAGGGAAATTCCTGCTTCTTCCCTATTGGCTACTATCCAAACCATCTAGTACGTGCGACTCGAATGCGATGAGAGAACAAGTCAAAACCGTGGCAACAGGATTACTCCGGGGTCGAGTCGCTAAACTCACATCTGATCCGGGAGCGCCTTTACAGCCGGGGAGGCCGGGGAAACCAGCTTCACCCTGATGAGAATGAAAACAGAAACACGTGCTGGAACGCAATCATCAACGAAACAGGAAAAGGACGAGCGGCGGCTTGTGTTCGCTCCTACCTTACGCCCATCAATTCCATCCAGGCCTCTTTGGCCTTTGTCGCCCTGAAAAGGAAGAACAGATGGAAGAAATGGAAATCAGAATGAGGTTTACAGCTAGAAAACATCGTCAGGTCAAAGGTAAGATGATCAGCATGAGGTTACCTTGAAGCCTTTGTGCCCCCTTTCACCCTGCAGAAAAATACACCATGAATCAGAACTGAGCATGCTCAGGATGTTGTAAAACGATGAGAGTCATCATATCTGACAGTACCTTGTCTCCTCGTGAACCGCGGTCTCCCTACAAGCACAAAAACAAACATCAGCTTTGCCATCATAATGTCTTCTCCAAGTGTCGAAATAAAGATCCTGTAACTAACTAATTAAATCAGAGCCAGCGCCGTTAGCTTTTTCAAAATATAGTAATGTTTTGTCATTAAATAAAACAGATCCGGACCACATTTCTTCGTAATGAAACCGGATTCAGATGTTACTGTCCTGCACTAGAAAGGAAGTGCTTGATTTGGAGAGTTTATAGCGCTACATATTATAACACCACATCAAAGCAAATCTTTTCTTATGAAGCGCTGTCCAGTTACTGTTAGCGTCTGTTATTATGGGCTACAGATATGAGTATGGTTGCATGGCGCTTTAAGTTTTACAGTTTATCTAAGTTTGAAAGGATGTGGCTCCTGCTGAGCAGGGGCTGCAATACGAGATGCAGCTTTCCTGCAAAAATATTATGAGACAGGATCAAAAATTTCTAAGGCTACTGTCATTAACTCAATTTTTCCATTAGCTGTAGCTATTTGGTTTGAGTAAACTTCTTCTACCAACCAAACTTTTTAACCATCTTAGATTCATTTAAGAATTTAACTACAAAGTTTTGTTCAAAAAAGGATGAAGGCCAGATGTCATTTTGTTTCAAGGCAGAATAGTTCCTAAGCTTAGAAATGGTCATGCTCTAGTAAGGATTATTACTGTTTGGCTGAATAATTGGCTTATCTGACTTTTACTTTAGCCACAACAAAACATTTTCCTTTATAGTACAGAAGGGAGCATTTTCAATTCTGTTTGGGAGCACGGCCACCTTTAAATTAGACAATCATAAAAACTGCGGTGTGATTTTGGGTCGCATGTTGGGACATAAAGTATCCTAGAATTTCAGCTTTTATCTTAACAATATTAAGGTTTTCTCCAAGGCGTTCTACTGGTTAAGTTAAATTTTACTGTTTTTTTAATGAGTCTGGACTGTGTTGGATCATATCTGGTTTAATATCTAAAACACTTGGAACACACTGATCAAACTTAAAGTGGATAATTGTAGTCAAGACAGAGTCTCCATACTCTTCTTTCCAATATTAGCGAACACAGACGAGAGCATTTTCAATTCTTTTCGGGAGCACGGCCACCTTTGAATTAGACAGTCATAAAAACTGAAGTATATCAAACCTGGACTGCAATACTCTTCATATGAACTCAAAAGTTTCATTTGCAAAATCTTAAGTCTGATTTTAAAAGCCAATAAGCGGATAATTATTCTTTTCACATGTATTACCAAAGTCTTGTCTCGTCTCTGTCTTTTGGGCCCAGTGTCATGCGCTATAAAGAGCTGGATGCACTTTTACACTTCTAATGTTTAATGTTTGTAGAACAGTGAATCTGACTATTGTGAACTGATTTATAATGGGACGTTTTTGAACTGAAATGAAGTTGACCTGCTTAAATTTCCAAGTAGCAAGCTGATGTTACCTTCATGCATAAACTGATCTGAGCCAAATAAAATGATCACTGTTGACATTCTGATGTCACAGGAAGTTAAAGCTGAAAAAACAAATCTTTTAATACAAACTGTTAGTTATACTCAGCTGTAACAGTGCTAATGCTAGTTGTTAGCCTAGCTAGCCTGTCTGATGCTATCTGCAATAGTTTTAATTACTTTTTTATGGCTTATGTTGATTGCTGTTCCTTGTTTGCACAGTTCCATGAAAACACACCAATCTTTAGCTGTCTACAAGTCTCAGAAGGTAAACATTGACTTCTTACTTTCATCTAGCTTCAGACAACAGAATTAGCCAAATCTACCAACAAGTCACTCATATAGATTCAGAAACTATGAAATGTAAAAAAAAAAAAAAAAAAAAAAATGGAAGAAATGGTGTTAAAATAAGAATTTCTTAGGCTGATATCATAAAGCTAAAAGTGTTTATGTCGGTGTTAGATCTCCTTCATGAACTTTACCTTCATCCCACTGTAACCAACTGGACCGGAATCACCCATGTTTCCCTGTGACAAAGAGATACACAAATTACCTCGACTGATGGGGCCAAACAGATTCAGGTTATGAAAGAGGGTGGAAGGGACTTACCACAGCACCGGTATCTCCTTTCTCTCCTGGCATTCCTGGTCGCCCCATCTCTCCCTGAAGAAGGAGAAAAAGTAATTGTGAGTTTTCACGTTTTATGCCTTCCACTGGTTTCCGTTCTAATGACAGACGACCCACCTTGGCACCAGTGTCCCCATCAGGTCCTTTTAGCCCCACCTGAGCCTGCAGTTATCAACAAAGATACTCGCTGAATACAACACAGGACAAAGATAAGAGTTTACATTGGGGAGAGCCTAAAGCATGGATACTTACATTGCAGTCAAAGGAGCAGCACTGCAAAAAGAGAAGAGAAATGTGAAAACAGGAAGAGGCTTGTAAACAACATCGGATGTCTACAATGTAACCGTCACTTTAAGGGAAGGAGAAAAGAAGCCAAAACAGTAGCTATCGCAGCCATCTTAATTAGCCTTTCTAAGTCATTTCAGCTTTATACACACTTCCTTAGTAACCATTCCCTGCTTCCTGTCAGTGTCAGAGTTGGGCAGGCCTGACTGGGTCCAGGCACTGACAAGAATCACCACATTCCTTAAATAGACTACTTTACCTCACTGGCTACAGAATGTATCAGGCAGATTTAAGTTAGCATGCTAAAGGATGAACCTCAGGAGGTAGTCGTGTTTAGTGGCTGCCTGGTTTTAGACTACTACAATCTAAGACTACAGAGACGAACAGCGTTAATGTTTAGAAATACTAAACATTAAGTAAATTTCCACCACCAAGATGTTATCAGAAAAACATACCGCATCCTTTGTCTCATTTGTCTGTAAAGAAAAAGAAATAGAAATTGATTAGTTTGATGTAAATTCAACTTATTAAGGTAGGAAATAATGAAAAAGAAAGCATACAATCATGTCGATGATGGTTCGGATAGTTTTCATCTTCGTTGATCTGGTTTCATCCGCGGCAGTGAAGTTCTGCCTGTAGGTCTGGTCTGTGGCGATGAGGGACAGTCTGGTGTCCTGGTGAGACCAAAAAGACAGAGACATTTATTTACCTTTACATCTAAACAAGCTGCTATAACTGTACCTGTGATTATAGTCTAACTGTAATGAGATGTTAGCTTCTATGTAGAAATGTTTACATAGCAGGAAGAAAGTTTGCTGGGATGAAATTTGTACATACTAGATCAAAATTTCATTAATGTACTTTGTTTGCACCAGTAAGATTTGCATTTGTAGTAATCCTACACATGAACAATACAAATGAATTTACACTGAAGTTGTGAGTCCTGCAATTTTTTCCAAGCCTCAAAATAAACTCTTCCTTTTTTTTTATTGTCATTTATTTATTAACATCATTGCATATGTAAGGGGAAATGGAGTATATAGTGCATATTACATGTTAACAATACTATGGACCTGTTGGATGCAGTTTCTCTGCCTTCAAGGTCCACAATGGATGAATATTTGTAGCGGGTTAGTTTCTAAAGCTCACAAAAAACCATGGGAACATTGTGGTGAAGAAAAAGAAATAAACGGTTAGAAAAATGTGTGTTAATCGTCCACTTAGCAACATCTCTTTAACTCCCTCTCCGAGGACCTGGAATAAATTTGCTAACTTTTTCACTGAGGAAAATTCTGAAAATTATACTACCTGTCAGTACATCAATATCAAGCCCCATTACCAATGCCATGCACCATCAAGATCAATCTGGAGAGAATGAAACAATTCTACCGACTGAAGCAAACAAAAGAACAGCTAAAAAAATTATAAATCATTTCAGCTCCTCCTGTTGTCTTGCTATCATTCCTACGGCTTTCCTTAAGAAAGTTCTGCCTGTCGTTGCGACAGATTTGATTCGGACAGAAAACTCTTCCCTCTTATGAGGTATTTCTCCCCAAGTTTCAAAAACAGCAGTTATCAAACCACTAATAAAAAAAAACAATCTGGACTGATCACTACTGCAGAATTACAGGCCAATCTTCAGTCTTCCATTCAACAATTAAACAACTTTCTAACAAAGACAATCCGCTCTGACGTCTTTCAGCCTGGTTTCCGGACTCACCACGGTACCGAGACTGCCCTCGTTAAAGTGTTCAGTGACATCAACATAAATGCAGACTGTGGAAGAACCACAGTGTTGGTTCTATTGGACCTCAGTGCAGCATTTGACACTGTTGACCATGACATACTACTGAAACGAATGGAGAGTAGGGTAGGACTCTCTGGTCCAATACTCAATTAGTTTGAATCTTACAAGAATTGTTTCATGTCTATATGTAACTTTTCAGAGCTGGCAGAACTCACATATGTGGGAATCCCAAGGTTCAACACTGGGGCTTCTCTTATTTACTATCTACAATCCTGATAGCTCAAATTATAAGATTAGTTAGCATAGTTATGCAGATGATGCATAGGTCCATTACAATCATCAAGTTTTATGAACCCATTAAAGCACTGAACAGTTGCTTAGAAAAAAATCTATGTGTGGACGTGAAATAACTTTTTCCAGCTAAACAGAAACAGAACTGAAGTTATTTTGGACCAACAGAGGAATGATTTAGAGTCAGCACACAGCTTTAGTTATTACAACTAGGAACCACCGATCAGGTGATGGACTCAGACCTGAACTTTCAGAGCCACATGAAGAGAGTTACAAAGTCGGCTTTCTATCACCTGAACAACATCTCTAGAATTAAAGGACTAATGTCTCAGCAAGATCTAGAGAAACTAATTGATGCGTTTACATTCAGTTGCATTCATTACTGCAGCAGTGTCCTCACAGTTCTGCCTAAAACAACAAGCAGACAGCTGTAAATGATCCAGAAAGCGTTCTCACTAAAACCAGGACGTTAGAGCACATCACAACAGTTCTAAAGTCCTTAAACTGGCTCCCAGTAGCTCAGAGAATAGACTTCTGTTAGTTTATAAATAACTGAACAACTCAGAACTACAACACATTAAAGATCTGCTGTATTATCAGCCTTCCAGACCTCTCAGATCTTTACTTCACTCTTGTCTTCATTTTGTCTTTGTAATGGACAAATAAGATTTAGCGGAAAATGTTTTTGCTACACCATATAGCTCAGTTCACAATGTAAGTAGAGTTGCAGACAGATAAACAACACTGTTCTCCTCGATGAGGAAATGTTTATGAGTCGGGAAATGGTCCTATCATTAATGTGCGTACTGGCCTCACAAAGTTCACATTGCCTCAAGAAGCAAAAGTTTCCCACATTGTGTGAACTTTAGTTCTTTTTAGTTAATGTATTGGAAACATGAAAATCTTATCTGTAAAAAAAATAATCAAGAGTCTATGTAATTATTTGAATTATTTTGTTAAATATGCTTTGCAAATTGCGGACTGGCAAAAGTACTTATAATTTCCTTTGTTCTTGTCCTATGAACAAAAAAATTGAAAAAAGCAATCTATGTATACTGACCACAGCTAGTGTCAGGTTATCAAGAAGGTTTCACCACATTGATCCAGAAAGCATGCCACAGGAACTAAATCAACCTCAATGTTGTGAGGAAAACTGCTTTGAAACAGACCTGCCACGTCTAATATCGCTTTACGTTTGTAGTAGAGGACTTCACAACTTAGTGTAAGGACTTGTTCTTGTCAATTAATGCATCTAAAACCAAAGAAATGTCGATCGACTATCAGAAATCCCAATTGAACAGTCATTCATGACTTGGAAGTCAAAATTGTAACAAAGTACAAATACTTGAGGACCGTTATTGATAATAAGCTGAACTTTGATTCACACATGGATGCAGCATGTAAAAAGCTTCAGCAGCGCCTTCTCTTTTTAAGGAAACTGAAATCTTTTAAAGTTATTATTGACTGTATTTTATTAAATCTGTTCTTTGTTATTGCTGTGTGGCTTGGTTTAGTTACCTTGTGTAGTAAAAACAGGTTTTTGAGGCTCACTAATGTGGCAAGAAAGATAATTGGAGTGAAGCAAGCCCAGCTCCAACAAATATACGCCAAGCGTGTAGGAGCTAAGGCTAAACTGAATCTGGAGAGTGCCACGCATTTAATGCACTACGGCGTGATTTATTTCTTCTATTAAGTGTTTTAATAGAATGAAAGCAATGTCTTTAGTGGATGTTTTATGCTTTTTGTATTTTGTTGCAAACTAATTTCCTGCTTGGGATACGAAGAAAACTGAAACTTGGTGTATTTGAACGTCTGAAGACAGAAGCAGAAATAATTTTGAGTATTCAAACTATGTGAAAACAGGAAACGTTAAGTCTGAGAAAAATCTATTTCTATACAGTGTGAATAAATATCTGATTTGAAGTGTGTATTTCAATTAGATATTGAGATAAAGTATGGTGGTTAAGGAGTGTTTCATGTAGAACTGACTCTGGCTGTGTGCGAGTGTTTTGTACCTCCTGGTCAGGTGAGATGGCCACGGCGAACACTTTAACTCCATGCTGCCGGGCTTCATTTGCGGCCTCCTGCACACCTCCACATGGCTCTTTGTAGCCGGTGATTGGATGACCGTCCGTCACAACCACGATGTACTTGTTCTCATGGTAGTGGGAACCCCTGCAACAGTGCAAACACACGCTCAGATACGACCGGAGGCGTCATCTTCTCCAGCGTAGGCGTGCATGTCGTGTCTCCCCTACCCGACGAGCAGCTCCGCCAGGCCCATCTTGATGGCGCAGTCGGTGTAGGTGCCCTTGCCGATGTAGGTGATGCCGTCTATGTCATTCTTCAGGGCCTGGCGATTGGTACGCATGTCGCTCAGCTCTCGCACGAGGACGACTTCGTCGCTGTAGTGCAGAGCTCCTGAGTTCCACATCAGGATGCGGTCACATTGGTGGCGCCTGGAAGACAGAGGGGGAGACTGAGGTGAGACTGGGTGCAGAGAGGGAACATACATTTGTTAGACTAGATTAGATTAGATTAGAGTGCTATTCTGTACATTAGAATATGTGTTCCAATGAGGCTTGCTTTTCAGATTAAATGTATCTTTTAAGTCACTGAAATAAATGATCTATTCAATAAAGTTGTAATTTCTTGAATATGACTATAGATTTGATTAGATCAGATCAGATTAGATTAAATTAGATTACACTGGATTAGATTAGAGTGCAATCTTGTAAATTAGAATATGTGTTCCAACGAGGCTTGTTTTTTAGATTAAATGCATCTAATAAATTACTGAAATAAATTATTTATTCCATAAAGTTGAAATTTATTGAATATAATTGTAGGTTAAATTAGATTAGATTACAGTGATCTTCTATAAATTTGAATTTGTTCCAATGAAGCCTGTTTGTCAGACTAAAATGGTATTTTAAGATACTGTAAAAAGTAAACATCTGAATGATGTTTTAATTCATTGAATCATTCATTCATCCATTCATCCATCTGGAGGGCTGCTGGTGCCTATCTCCAGCTAACGTTGCAGACGATAGACAGGGTCACCCTGGACAGGTCGCCAGACTGTCGCAGGGAAATAATTGAATATCACTGTAGATTATATTAGATCAGATTAGATTAGATTAGCTTGGGTATTAGTCTAAGAAGGAAAATGCTTTTTGTTATAGCTGGGCATAACAGAAATGAATGCAAGCAGAGCAAACAACATGATTTGCCCAGTCTGAAACTGCATTTACGCTGGAACAAAGAGAAAATGTATTGAAAAAATTGACATAATAACAATAAATATGAGTTTGAATAATTAAATGTGAAATCTACATACAATAACCCAAAGAAAAAACAAGTACAAACAGCAGGTGAGATTATGTCGACTGTTTGAATATAAACTATTTACAGATAAAACATGCAGTTAATGTAGAAAGAAATCTAAAAGCATGATACAGATGCTGTCATCATGTACAAAGGGGGCTGTGGTGTGCAGGGCATCAAAAACAGTAAAGAGTGTACTATAAAAGCAATAAATAAACCAAGATTTATAACTTAATAAGAACATTTGAGTGTCAGGCTAGTGGTGGCCAGAGGTAGCCGCTGCCCCATCCATCTGTCATGGTGCTTACAATTTATTTAACCTTGCTATGTAACATGAAATAAATAATGTGACGTCTTAAAACAGCTAAATAAATTAGAATAAAGCTGCTAAACTTTCATAAAATTTAGGGGCAGGAACACTGCAACTATATAGAGCCCAGAGTTCCTGGTGGTGGGCGTGGCCAAATGTTGGCCTTTAACCAGGTCCAATACAGAGATGAAAGGATTTCACCATATTTTCACCTTGTTACCATGGTGACATTTTGGTTTTCTGTATTGCTTGTGTTCCCATTGTGTGTGTGTGTCTTTGTGTGTTTGTCTTACATTTCCTTGAGTTCGTCTACGAAGCGTTTGGTGAATTCTTTGATCTGGTCGATATAAAAGTTGGGAGGCTTCTGCCTGAGGGCGACGCTCTCAGAGGTATCCAGCACGAAGAAAAGGTCAACGGGACAGTCTGTTTCACAGGGCAAAACAAATGTCACATAATGAAACGAAGAAAGAAAGAAAGCAGAAAAATGTAAACATTTAGCTCCCCAGCAACAAGAAGACGGAATAAAACAGCAATTCGTTCTCTCTGTGCTGTTTGTTGAGGCCAGACATGACCTGAAGCGTGGAAAGCCTGCAGGCCAACAGGCTATATAGCATAGCATCCCGTTGTGTTTCATTGAGCTATTATGTCCTATTTAGAAAGGTTTCATCACACCTTAGAACTGAAGCAGATTTTCAGCATTGTTTTTTTTTTAGCAGGTGTCATTCTGGTACCAAACATCTAGAGCAGTGCTTGAAAACTGCAGTTCCAACTTTGGCCATATCAAGGCCACAAATGTCCTCAAAGGGGCGGTTTTGGCAAAACGTGTTGATAAAACTGCCCCTGTTAAAATGTTATTAAAATTAATCAGAAAATTAAATAGTATTGAACATTTATGCAATGTGGCAGGATACAGATAAAAACTGCTTTGATTTCATTGGTAAAATAATATATAAGCCCACAGATGACAACGGCCTGAATTTGGCCCCCGGGCCTTCAGTTTGACACGTGACCTAAACTCTATGGACCCACTCAGAAAGATCACTCGGATGCTTTTGCGGCTTTGCAGATAATTTTAAAAATTGCATCTTAAAAAGCCATTAGCAAATCTAACCTTGCAGCAAGCGTGACAATAGTGAGCTAAACTTCACATGCAGCAGATAGTCAAAAAAAAAAAAAACAAATAGGACATTTTGAGTTCAGAGCAACAGATTTCAAGCAGACTTACCCGAAAAAGTGGGCTTTGGGATCTGACTTTGCGCTCCAGCCAGGAGAGCGCACAGCAGCGCGAGGAGACATTTGAGCGTCTCCATGATTAAGCTCAAAGCAAAATCAACCCGAAAACCCGATCATACGACGGGTTTACGTTCCGGTAAGTCCCCACAAAGCGACCAAATACCGAACCTCCCCGACCCGGGATTTGGACTCCTTTTGCGCAGAATTAGGCCAACTTTTTTGGAGACCGAGCGCTCCCCCCGCCGCAGTTTGTCCGGGGCGAAGAGCCAGAGCGCGCAGAGGAGGACCAGTGGAGCGCACGGTGTGGGTGAGGGAGGAGGAGGAGGAGGAGTTTCCGCGAGGAGGATGGCTGGGTGTGGATGCCCCAGAGCGCGCAGGGGGAGAAAAAGTTTACACTTTCCTCAGAAATGAGCAAACTTCCTTAGAACTGCCAGGCAGATTTTTCTGTAAAATCGACCTTTATACACACAGTTTGTCACTTTTAGAGCCACATAACAGATTTTTTTTTTTTTATCAATTTATCAATTAATCTCAGGATCAATGCAAATTAGCTCGACAATTTCATTTTGATTATTGATTTTTGAAGGGCAGTTTTGTTTACAGACACTTCACAAATCATTTTATTTATAGTTTTGGTTGTGTGTGTGTGTGTGTTTCTATTTTTGTTTTATGTACTGTTTTTTGTTGTCCTGTTTTATTTTGGATATTTAAGATATCTTCTAGTGTCCTTTACAAATTAAAGTCGATTGTTCTTTAATTAAAGTGGGAGAACTCGGATTACTATGCCATTATCTTTATGTCGCACATAAAGATAATGGTTTTGAAACCATTATTTGAAAATGGTGTCTAAACAACAATATTGTCGTTTATTGCAACAATTAGTGGGACAATTTATCATCCAATTTGATGTTATTATAGGACTAGTTTTGCTAATTATAAATCCTCCAAATAAAAAAATTCCACGGAGACCTCTGACTACATCACAGGGCATGAAGTATTTGCTAAGAGTTATTCTGAGAACGTTCCTTTTTTTTTTCTCGTTTTAGTCAGGTTTTTAATCAAATTCCTCCTTCGAAAATGAGCTTACCTACATACTGCCACTAAACGTATGTGAGAAAACTAAACGAGATGGAACTTGTAGCAGCAGAGTTTTTAATGTTAGTGAACAGAAAATACGACACTGGACGGCATCTTTACATGGGAGTTCACTGGGATTGGTAGCCAGGCCATAAAACAAACAAAACAGTGACTAGGAAGCGAGATTCCAGGGAGCTGTTTCAACTCAGAAGCTAAGTATATATAAAAAAAGTGTTCAAAGCTTTAATGTACTTAGAAAGTGTAATTTGTCAGTCTGAAATTTGGGTTTGATTCCACTTTCACATGACAGGTATGCTTTTACATGGATGGCTTATGCAGAAAACCCAGGAGAAAGCTGATAAAAAGAGATGCTCACTGGAACAGGATCTATCCGGCTTAATAAGAAACAGCTGAAAAACATCAAGGAGTCATTTTGTCTTCTCTTTCTGCTGAAACGCTCTGGTTTCTTGTGGAAGATGGAGTGGGTGTAGACTTTTTTTTCTTTTTTCCCCTGCTTCACTTTGGTGTCCAGGCTTGACCTGAACATAACATTACGCGTAACAGGGGTGTGGAGTGGAATCTGTACTACGTTTAACAAGTGGTCAGAAAGAGACACAGCGCCATCTAGTGCTCTGTAAGTGTTGATTTTGGAAATTAGTTTTGAAAAAGAAAGAAAGAAAGTAATTGGGATATATGTGCGGAAGGGGAAAGAAAAAGGCGTGGGCGTGTTAACTTGGGGAGGGTTGAAGTGGAGGGGAGGGCTTTGGATGCTAAATGATTGCTGTTGCCATATGTGCGTATGTTTGTGCTCTTGAGTGTGGGACTGTAGGAAAAAGTCTGGCTTGGAATCAGATTTTCCACTGAGATCACTGAAAGGAAAGAGGGAAGAGGGGTGGAAGAAAACGGGGACATCTGGTAATGATCCATCCCTCTTTGCAGGCTCTCGTAGTAAATCTGCAGGATTTCTAGCAGCTGTGGGGCTCTTTATATGCAGTAACACATGCATTTTGAAATGTCTCAATAAAGGCTATCATCATGAGACCGTTATTCCATAAAAATCCAAAGGAATGCACAAAGCCTGTGAGCCAGTTTCCCTCTCACCCCTGTTTTCAGCAGCTTCTTGTAGGAATACGTCCCATTTTTTGCATTTCTTGTCTTTAAATTAACCCACAACAAATGATCTCTAAATTAAGATATACCATAAATGCAAAAGACACCCATGTATTGTAAAAGTGTTCCTAACCTTTTTGGTGGACAAGATTTGCAACGCTTCCACGTCAGGGAAAAGGCATGCAGTTTGGGGCAGCCAGCGTCTCCAGTCTGCAGATATAAACATCTTGCAATACTTAGCACACCGCCAAAATTCATCGTCTGCAGATGCACTTCCTTGTGAATCCCGTGGAGATTGGTACTGCCAAAGGGAAGTGACTCAAAACGTTGCCCTCCAAAAGTGATCACAGATGAAACTAAGTACAAGCTTGCACAGAGAAACTAAACTGTAAAACATGGAAGGTTATTATTAACACTCAGAGTTGGAAACTGCAGGTAAGAAAAAACCCCAAAGATGTTAATCACAGGAAATTGTCCAGGATAATTCCCCCCCCCCACCAAAAAAAAAAAACAAAAATAAAAAAAAAAGTCATTACAGTTTTTATTGTGCAGGAAAATAAAGGTAGAGAACATAGGTCAACCAAATGCTTTTTGGTACCATGCTGCCATCTACTGATGGCATTCAGTAAGTAAACCTCATGCAGAGCCTTGCAAAAGTATTTGCACCCCTGAGCTCTTTTCTCATTCATCAGAAGATATCAAAAATGATAAGTTTTCCTTTCTCAAAAAGTCATAACATTAGTGGCACCAAACAAGTTTTATTTAGCTCATCTAAAAGAAAAAAAAAATTACTGTTTGGATTTAAAAAGTTGCGAGATAAAAAGCACAATGCTTAAAGGAAAGTAACGTATTTAATTGAAAAAAAAAAACATCTGGTGGTGGCAGCATCATGCTATGGGAATGTGCTTGCATAGCAGAGGCAATTTGGTTAGCTTATCAGATGCAACCCTAAACATACAGCAAGAATTAAACTGGAATGCCTTAAACCAAAGTTTATTGATGTATTAGAATGGTCTAGTCAAAGTTTAAAATCTGTGCAAACACCTAAACTTTCCAATCTTACTGAATTTGAGCTACTTTGCAAAAGAATTTGTATCTCCAGATGTGCAAACTTTGTAGTTATTCCTGACCAGACTACCAGTTGTAATATAGCAAAAGATTTGACTCATTTCTGTTGATAAAACTATAAGAACAAAATCCATTACTATTTCTATTACTGTATGTTGGTCTATGGTCTATGAACACATTCAGTTTTGAAGTTGTAAGCAACATTTAGGGGTAGGAATACTTCTGGAAGGCCCTGTATCAACCAGGATACAGTGATTCTCAAGCTTTTATCTATTCTCAAAAGTAGAGCAGAAAAGAAAAGAGAAAACAAGCATAAAACAATTAAACTAATTTAATATGGAACTCAAAAACAACCAAAGAAATTCAAAAAGCTCCACAGCAAACAGATAAAGCATAGTTGTCAAAAGAAAGCTAGCATTTTTACATTATGCCTTCAGTATTAATGATCTAACATAACTACAAATGAAGAACTTACATCTGTCTGACAAGCCTTCTCCCCAAAAGTAAAAAAACAACAAAAAACACTCCTGCCAATAGTACAACTTCGGCACACGTACATCAGCCAAAGTATGGTGGCTGGATGGTCCACATTAAAATGCAGTGCAATGTCTATGAAATAATCTGGCAGTATCACGACAGATGAAGACTCACTGGATGCATGCAATACTATCACTCTGCTGGCTTGTTACTTTGCTACACTGGTTATCGTACAACCTCATGCTCGTATGAAAACCTACATTTGGAGTTACTGGGACTCCTATAGTTACAAATAAGAATTGTGATAATACAGATCAGGTTTCTCTTTACAAATCAGACACTGAAGTAGTTTAGAAAAGTATCCCCCCCTCCTTAGTTCTGGCAGAGCTCAGGAAAATGTTCAGACAGAAGAAAACCAAGCTTATTAGGTGTGAAGACGTTTGTTTGTGCTGGTGGTAATAGTCTGTGCTTACATTTACATGGCAACAAAGACAAAAATGACATTTGCACTTCAATCTCAAAAACCATAAAGTCTCAATCTTTAATTTGTATTGCTGGCTCAGTTAGTCACAAACTTACGTACCGTTTTTTCAAACAAGTACAGAAATGTAATGTCAAGTTCAGCATTGTTGGCCTTCACACCGGCATCAGTTCATGCTTGAATGACTCTTCAGGTGCCTCCTCAGGTGGTTCAGACATGTGTAGGTCTTGGGACAGATCTGGCAGTGGTACGGTCTGACCCCCGAGTGGTTCAGCATGTGCTGCTTCAATACGCTGCCGTCCGAAAACGCTTTGCCACACTGCGAGCATACGTACGGCCGCTCCCCCGTGTGCACCCGCATGTGGACCGTCACCTTGTGAGCCATCGTGAAGCCCTTGCCACAAATGCTGCACTTGAAAGGCCTCTCTCCGGTATGAGTGAGTCTGTGGGTGCGCATCGCCCCCATCTGGGAGAAGGCCTTCCCGCAGTCGGGGCACACATGTGGCTTCTCTCCTGTGTGGACCCTGGTGTGACTGCGCAGTCCTCCCGCCGTGGAGAAGCACTGGGAGCAGTGGGTGCATTGGTAGGGTCGCTCTCCTGTGTGCGTGCGCATGTGCTGCTTCAGGTCGTAGCGGTTCCTGAAGCCGCGGCCGCACACCAGGCAGCTCTCGGGCCTATCGTCGTTGTGCCGCAGCTCGTGATTGGCCAGGCACTTCTCGGACAGGAAGCACTTGCCGCATTCCTGGCACTGGTAGGGTTTCTCATGGTCCACCCTCTGGTGGTACTTGAGCTCGCTGATGCCGGGAAAGGTTTCGTCGCAGTACCGGCACCTGAAGCGGTGATTGGGGCTGTAGGGGAGCTGGTGCTCGCTCATCTGATGGTTCCTAAGAAGGTGGGCCATCTTGAAGGTCTTGCCGCAATGGGAGCACTCGTATTTGGTCAACAGCTGCACGCACTGGTGTCGGACACGTTCGTGCAGGGATCTGAATTGACAGCCGCATTTGGTGCAGATGTGGGCAGCATTTTTACACTTCCTCTTCCGGTGGCCAGACAGATGTGCTTCAGTCCGGAAGGCTTTCCCGCACTGGGAGCACTTGTAAGGCTTTACTGCCGTGTGAAACCGCTGATGTTCCAGAAACTCAAAGCGGTACTTAAAGCTCCGCCCACACAGCGGGCAATTATGGGTGACCCTTCCCCCGCCGTAGATGGTTTTAGCAGACATCTTCCTGAAGGAAAGTGACACCGACGAAGTCCGGTGACCAGGGACAATTTTGCTATGTTTACCTCCACCCATTAATTTCACCGTTTCCATATCACCGCCTTCTTCATGCCGCTGCTGGTGCTTGGTTAAAGACTTGGACGAGATGAAGCTCTTTCCACACTGTTTGCAGTGATAAGGTTTATCGTGATCCACCTGCTGGTGATATTTCAGGTCGCCGATTCCTGAGAAGCCGGCACCGCAGTGGCTGCACTTGAAAAGTCGGTTTTGTGCATGAGTTAGAAGGTGTTCTTTCAGGCCGCTAGACTTTGGGAAGCTCTTTCCGCATTGCACGCAGTCGTAGTTGCGCCTTCGTTTCGGGCAGTGGTGTCGGAACTTTTCCAGGGAAGTGGGAAAGCTGTTGCCGCATTTAATGCAAAGGTACGCAGCGTTTTTACACTTCCGCAGCCGGTGACCAGCCAGCAGAGTGGCTGTTCGGAACGCCCTCCCACACTCAGAGCAGTTGTACGGCTGCAGGCCGCTGTGGAGCCTCTGGTGCTCGATGAGGACAGAGTGATGCTTAAAGCATTTGTCACACTCAGGACATTTGTGGACTCCTGACTGATGCCTCCGACGAGGAGATGAAGCGCCATCTGCCCTTTTAGGCGATTCAGAAAAGTCTGTGGAAGTGGAAGGGTTTGTGGAAAGTTCTTCGTCGAACATGACGATCTGTTGGACATCTGTGTTTTCGTCATCACAAGCACTTGGGTGGGAAGCAATGGCCACCTCCAGAGATGGAGGGAGAGACAGTGACGGAATCAGGAGATCTTCTGACTGAAAAGGAGCTGAAAAATGAATAAAAACGTTTAATTTACTATGTGCTGACGACATACGTAACACCTTACATGTAGAAAACATGAAGTCTCACCAACAGTGGTCTTTGCCAACTTTCCATGGCACTGTTTGCTCTGGAGTAAAAATTTAAGGTCATCTCCATTTGAAACACACTGCATGTATTCTTCAATGACAGCAGGGGCGGCACTGATCCAAGTCGCAGTCTAGAAATAGAAATTATAAGTTTATGGTGCATTTTTATTTGCCCCATCATCTTCTAAAGACAATCTTTTACCTGTTTAAAATCTGGTATTGGCAGAAGCTCCTCTAGCCTTGTGAAGAACTCACAAACAAGAGTCTCTAGTGCTGTGTCAAAGTCTGGGCCATATTCCACAGGAAACACATTCTAAATAAAGGACATTCCCATATTAATGTACGGACAATATTGATAGTGCTAATACTGCTTTAACTTTTACACATTTGTTACATGGCCACAAACTTTAACACATGCCATAGGGACAGGACGTGATGGACCAACACAAAGTAGCTCATCATTGTACAGCCAAAGAAAACAAGGATATGTATTTGGAAAAAAAAAATTGAAATCTGAAAAGTAAGTCAGGCATATGGATTAAATCCCTGTAATTTAATGCTTTGCTGAAGTCTTGCTGTCACCCTGAAGGAAATTAAATTTAAATCAAAATTTACCAGGGGTACAAAGAATTTTGGTCTAATATATTGGTTGTAATATGACAAAAAGGGTGAAAAAATGTCCTATAAGCGTTTCATACTCATTTCAAATGTTTTAAATCTTGTAACAATTTTATTCCAACACACAAATCACTGTACTTTTACCTTGAGAAAATGTTCCCTGCCATCAGTGTCTTCAATAAGTCCTTGTACAAGTTTCATGAAGTTGGCTTCTGGTGCTTCAATTACAGGATCATTCGTCTGGAGGACAAAATAGATCAAAGATCAGCTATAAAAACCAATAATCCACAAAATATTGGCATTAACATCGGTATCAGCCGAAATGTAGTTAGTGTTTAACGTATCTGTGTTGGTCCGATACATAAACTTAGCAAGCGATATCTGTTGTCACGTATGTGTTTCGACTAAAATCAATTTTTCCATCTTGCCAACCCGAAACAGGATGAAATGTTTTATTCTATGGTTGTTTTGTAAGGAAATGGTAAATAATCTTCATAATAATAATAATAAAAAGTATATTAAGACAACATCTGCATGACTGAAATACTAAGAGGAAAGCATTAAACCTTAAAGCTAAATATAAGTTACCATTTGTGCAAAACTAATAGACAAGTCAACTAATAAGAAGAAATTTATGGGCATCCCTTACCTCTTCCAAGCAAGAGGATCGGATTCGGTTAAGATGAGTCTCTACCGCCTTGAGATCTTCAGGGTGTTCAGAACGCAACAGCTCAAGAGTTGTCTAAAGTAAATGCAGTTTGTGAGATGCCTGTTGGAGTATTCTTCGATATACATTGCAAGGTGCAGCCTAACATTTCACTTACCCTGGCTCTGAGGCCCAAGGACAACAATCTCCCCTCTCGTTTGCTCATGAGTTCAGGGACCGCATCCGTAACCATGGAAACAAATTCCTCCAGTTTGCCATAGTGTTTTATGTTTCGCTGCCGGACAACTTCCCACATCACTGCTGACATCAGACGGAGCGGTGGGACCAGGAGCGCCAGCGAGGACAGGGGGACACTGAATTCTTCAAGGAGAAGCGTAGATTCATACAAACAAACTTAAAAGCAGGATTAGAACTAAGATGTATAGATTACTAAATTGCATCTTTTAATCCTGAAATGGGTTTGGGTGTGTGCTTGGAAACTTTCACTTAATTCAACAGAGACAGCAGCTTATGCTGCAGCTTTAAAAAGATGGGTCTTTGGAGGGGGTCAGATGGTCACATGTGCTGACTGAAGGTTACAGTGCGAATCAACACTGTTTTTTTCTTTCTTTTTTAATATGGCTCAACCCAAATTTATGCTTTTCTAGAATAGTGACTTTGTTCTGAGGTTTCCGTGCAGTTTCGAGCCTCCTATCTAATTTAACGCAAACTTTCAAAGGCAATAAACACTCCGATTTTGCATAGACGCATTTTGCACAGTTTAAACTCAGACTTTATAGGTTCTATAATTCCATATCTGTTTTCCAGCTGTTTCAAGTGCGTTTTGCAGACCGCTCACTGATCCATTAAACGTTTGTCAACGCCACTAAAATTAACAAATAATTTCAAAGGGTCGTTGAAGTACTAAAGTTGTGCAGAGTTTCATAAGCGACAAAAAACATTCAAGTCTGTTAAGCAGTGTGGTGGTTTGTGCCCAGAATGACGCATTAGCTAAAGCTAACATGCTAGCTTCAAGGCCGAGAGCGCTCTAACCAAATCGGATCATCGCAGAGCAAAACAATTTTTGTTCCAGAGATTAGTCGAGGCCTGTTAAACCTCGCTTCATCCTGCGATTTAGCTAACTCGGCAATACACAACGGAAACAAGAGCAGCTAATATTGCTAAATTGCAAAAGATAATACATACCCATATCATTCATTTTGTATTTATTTCGTCACACCAAAGAGAAAAATCAACACAGGAGATTATCTATCATAGTTGCGGTTAGCGTGCTAGCTACCCGATTACGCAGCGTCAGGCGCCAACTTCTTCCTGAAACACGCAGTTTATCAAAGAGAGCGTTGGCTGGCGGAGTGGTGCTTGTTTTGCTTCACAGGGCAGTCCGGCTGAGAACACTGTAACGGTCAAAATGATAAACATAGCTTTCCGGGACAACCGAAAGAGAACACCGAGCGAAATAGGATGAAATGTTTTATTCATGTATGCTAAATGTTTGGAATTGATATAAAGGAAAATTGCCATTATTTAAATAGTATAGTACAGGCATTTTAGAAAATATGATCAGAGTACAATCTTCTAGATAAAATGTTAATATTTCCAAGGTACATTTTGTTTTGTTGGACGACTGTAGCATATTTCATTTAGGATTTACATGTTAATGAATCCACAAAATATTGCCTAGGGTTTTGCTTTAATATATTCAGTGCTTACAATTCAATTTTAAACACAAATTTCAGTAGCGTGAGGAAACAATTTGTAACAAACAGATATTTTAAAACACATATTGTCTATAGTTTTTCACCCACAAAACATGTCGTGATCAGTTTTTCTATTTGCTTTGCTTGAAATGTTATTGAATGCACCCTGCAGAAAACAAGCTGTACGTACACATGAATCTGGTGACATCAGAGTTCATTTGAGGACTTGATTCGTAGTTTTTTGTTGCTGTTTTTCTCCTTGTTTTCATGTTTTAATTCTTAGTCCTTCGTCAAAGGGTCTTCATTGGCACCATACTGCTGTAAAATGAGAGCAGCTTGCATGGCCTTTCTCTGGGCTGAGAAATCCACAAAAGCTGGCTAAGATTAATGTCAGAACTACAACTTTTGGTTCTTATGTGTATGGTCAAATTGGCTGACACAGAGAAACATTTCCACAGTTCACTGAAACCGTTCTCTTGCCTTTGTGACTGCACTTGTGGAGGTTTGTTGCATTTGCTCTTGAAGGCTTTGCCGCGACACACACCAACCTGTGTTTTCTGTTGTGCAGCTCAGGAGCGTTCAGTTGTAGCTGAGCTGCATAGTTTGCCACACTGCTTGCACCGGTTGGACAGTGCAAACAGTGAAACCTTTGACCCTTGTGAACACACCGGTGTTGAAACTTTTCCCTTACAAACTAGAAGCTGCTGCCACGTTTGATGAAACCGTCGTTTGCTTTTGTGCAGCAATCCTTGTAGGTCAGGACAGATTGGACTCTGTCCCGAAGGATTTAACACAAGGGAAACATTCGTAAGAGTTCGCCACTTTCCACAGGCAGCACACTGTGTGCAACCGTCTGAGAGTGTAAACAAGAACTGGACGATGCAGGTTTTGAGAAAATGAAGAAAACAGTCACTGCTCGGATGGAGAGATTAATGTTAGAAGAGAAGAGTTGGCTGCAATTTGCAGGGACTTGTATTTATACCAGAGGTCGGCAACCCAAAATGTTGAGAGAACCATATTGGACCATAAAACCAAAAAGCAAATCTGTCTGGAGCCGCAAAAAAAAATTTTAACAGGCTTATAATAAAGGCAAAGCAGGCTTTGAGTGTTTACATAATAAGCATTCATGATTAAATGTTTACTTTCCCTGCTGTGCGTCCTGGAAGGAACGACGCACCACGTGACTACTCTGTTGTGGCCCTATAAGTTTACTTTCCGTTACAATATTAATGTTTTATGTTTCGTTGCATTGATAAAATCAAAGAACTGCAATAAAGAAGCCAGATTTTTGATGTCATTTTTATTATGAAGATCGACAGGGAAAGATATTTTTCCTTTTGGAACTCGGAAAATCTGCCCCCAAATGCAGCTTGCATAACGATCTGTCCGTGTAAATAATAAGAGTGTGATCGAAAACAACAACAAAACGGAACGTGCATAACGTGCCGCTTATCTGGGCAACAAACGGAGTGCAATAAAACGCAGCCTGCAGTTATCAAAAAAATAAAACAGCAGCCTTTTGAAAAGGTAAAGTATACACAGTTAAATTAATACAGTTTAAGTTTGATTTCTGTGCAAATGCCAAGAAAGTCAGTGCAAGGGTAAAACACAGCGGCATCCTCTTCTGTTTTGACACGCAGCCATCGTCGGACCTGAGCAACAAAACACAATAATATCGCTAAGTGTCATTCTAAATATATAATGACAAAAATCAATAATCAATTTACAAAAACGACCACTTTGTTACTAAATATATGTGCCTATGGCAGGATTGTGTTTCATGTGTTTAATGTGACTTCTGTTTGCGGACATCACTGGACAGCTTCTCAGCATCGGGCTTGTAAGATGCAACTTTAATCGTGACGCGGCGGCTAATGTAGCGCCTTCCCTGGAAATGTCTTTCCACATTACCGGATTTTTCGGACTATAAGCCGCTACTTTTTCCCCATGTGGCTTAAAGCCCGGTGCAGCTTATACATGTATTTTTCCAGTTGTTTTTATTTTGTTTTATTTGTAGGTGCGGCTTATAGTAAGGTGCGCTCTATAGTCCGGAAAGTATACGGTACTCATTTTGTTTTTTGACAACTTCTGGCTGCAGAGTAAACATGCAGGTAATCCTTCCGCATTGGCAATGAATGCAAATGATCCGGTCGATGAATTGTAGAATCTCTCCTCGGCTATTTTCCTCTTTTCCCCTTTGCCCTCCATGGCCCACCAACACACACCCGTCTGTTTGTTTACAACAGCCGCCCGGCTGGAAGAAACGTGTCACAGACGCAAATCTTCGTTGACAGAAATGTTGAAATTTAATATTTATTCTACACACCTTTATAGCATTGGAAAACGTTAAATTACGGATAAATTACACTTTTAGACAAAGATGTAGGTCTGTTCTCGTTCACACTTCAATTCTGCCTTCTGTAGCTTCCAGCTTGCGCAGGAACCTTGTGAAAATGTCTGTTTTTCAGACTGATCTGCAGCTGCAATCTGTGGAGTGTCCACGTGGTGGCAGTGCAGGAACTGAAAAAGCTATAGCTCAGAAAGCACTTATCCTAACAGAGGATTCGTAGGACAAGTAATTAGATAGTGCATCATCAGGCCATCTGGGCTCTGTTAGCCACCATGACTAAGTAAATCCCTGCGCTGCACGCTGATAGACAGGAGAACGACTGTACCTAAAAGGCTGTGTTTTTTTTTTCGTCATTAAATTCTCAGGCTTTTATGGCCTCCTAACTTCATCTATTATTTTGTTTTATGATTTAATGTCAACCCTTTTTATACACTGAAATTTGTTCTGCAATTGAGAGTAAATTACCTGATCCAAGTAAACAGAATATTGTCTCAATCTGGAAAAGACCTGAAGGCCATTCCAGACTATTTTGAGGAAGGTAATTTACTGGTGAAAAATATACAAGAAAGTGATATTTTATGAACATATTGCAAACATATAACCAAAAACTAAACCTCAGACTCTACAAACTATACATAAAGATTTGTATGATAAACATTTGACTGCACAATTGGGTAATAGCTAGCGACATTTACTCCATTACATTTACTTGAGTAATGTTTTACTCTTAGGAGTATTTTTTCATTTCCTTATGTGCTATTATTTTTGAAGTATTGCTACTCTTACTTGAGTAAAATTCCTAGATACTCTATCCACTGTGAGTAACTTCACTGAATAAAAAACAAACAGGTTTTAGCCAAAAATTCACCAGACACCCACCTACAGTTTTCGTTAGTTTCGTAATCTTTATTTTGAAAGAAAGTGATTTGAAAAAAAAAAAAAAATCTTTTCCCTAAATTTGTTATTTTGTAATTGTGTTATTTACATAAATTATTTTCATTTTGGCCCTTAAAATACCAACATTTGCAAGTAACTACATTTTGGTCCATCTGATGATGTAATTGTTAAATATTATATGATTGATGTTTTGATCAGTTACTTAGTACTTCGGCAGACTTTTTACCAAATACTTTTTTACTCATGAGTAATTTCTTGGATGGCTACTTTTTACTTTTATTTGAGTAAAAATATGTTAAAGTAATGCTACTTTTACTTGAGTACAATTTTTGGGTACTCTACCCACATCTACACTGTTACAGAAGGACTTTTCTGGCAGCCCGTTTTGAAGGGCTGCCAGAAAAGGAAACACAGCATCTGGTTAGTAGAGTTGCACCTGAATGTGAGTTGCTCCCACATAAAACCCGTCCAATCTTCTCTATCAATGCCTCCTTCTTTTGGTGGAGGCAGTGTGATGCTGTGGGGTAGTGTCTTCCTCACTGCTGCTCAAGCCAAAAATGGATTTTTCTCACAGGATTTAACAGGTTAATACAGGCTATCCAGAGGTTTCATTCATATTGTCAGGAAACAATGTTACAGCAAAAGAAATAATGAACCCAAACTCTTAATTTCCTCACTTTTTGGTTTATGAGCGATAAACCAACACTCGTTATTGTTAGGGTTCACACTCAAATAATTCCTAATAACAAAAAATACATAAATACTCCCTGTTGCCTAACCACTGAACAGTGTCATGCATGGCATTTCAAATTGAGCAGCATGAGTAGAAGTTCGCTGAAAGTCATTCATATTGGCCTGTACATGGTTGATTTGCAAACTCATTACAGTGACATTGCTGTGTTTCACTGCATGCTGTTACATTTTGTAATTAGACATAGTGCCTTTCTAATCTTTTTAAAAAAAATTATTTCCCATACCGACGAAGCTTTAATCTCCGCCACATGTACAAACGCTTAAAAAAAAAAAAAAAAAAAAAATCTGATCAATTACAGAGGCACATTCGGTCAGTTTATGCACGGATCCGAATTAACTTTTGCGTAATTATGAGGATGGCTTGCAAAGAGTACATGTGATAGATTTGTTTATGCATACGATTGCACACGGAGACTGTACGTATAAGTGTGTGTGAGTGAGAGAGAGGATGGGAGAAAAAGGCAGTCTCTGTGTTTGTGTGTGTGTAATTAAAACAAGTGATTTTTTTTTTTTTTAACATACAGATTATCCTGCTATCCCAGCTGGTCAGAGTTGGATTTGACCACCCTGACAACCAGAGAGAGGAAATCTCTTCAGGGCTAAATCCAAATTGGCAACCTTGTTGAAATTTTTCTCTTTTTTTAAACTAAAAACCTGAGAGCCCTAAAATCTTAAATTTATTTATTTTTTTAATCTGCAGATGAAGTCCTAAAGAGAGGAAAGGGAGAATGAAATAAATGCGACGAGGTCATCTAATCATCTTCTCCTGTAACATTTACTCACAGGCCGCAGATATGAGAAAAGAGTTTTATTACAACCCATTAAAACAATCCATGAATAACTTCTCATAAATGCGATACAGACAATCATCTAATGATGACAATCATCTTTTTTTACATTATCTGATTGTACCTAGCTATGGTCATGTTGAACCACCGTTTTTTTTTTTTTTTTTTTTAATTAGAAACACATTACAAAAAAGAAAAAGCTAGAAATTGACCTTAAACCTCTTCACAAGCTTATAAAAATTTGCTTTCAGTGCATTCACTTCACTGCAAAAATCCACACCCATCTGATCAAATTAAGCAGCCTAAAGAGATCCAGAGGTGTGTGCGGGCAACGATCAAAATCAGGCACATGAATTAGGGGTTGTCAGCACACACTCCTTCGTTTATTGATGTGGTAAATGTCACTAAATACACCCTGTTCTCTGAAGTAAGCATGATGACTACACAGCGAGGATTGGGCTCCTTTTTCCACTCCTAAGAGGAAAAAAAAAAAAACATAATTCATCTGTATATTTTTGAAGTAAACAATATAACCTAAATATATAATATTTCTTAGAGTTGAAAACGAAAGATCAACTGGATGTGTCAAATCTGAAATTCTAAAAAAAGAATTTCATTTATTGATAAATACCCATCTGTTAACATAAATTAGCATAAATTATTAAACTTCATCATGGAACAAATATTTGATTTGGCTAAAATGATACCATTAAGTGGATATTAGCCAACTCTAAATATTGGCTGGAATCAGATAATAATATCAGGTAATATTTAAAGGCTTTTGCCTTTGTACCCTGTATTAAAAACAGCGGTAGAAACAATTTCAACAATCTTCAAGTTATTGTTTGGATTAAAACAAAGTGCTTTACGGTTGCTTGATATTGTTGGTGTTGTGTTGTATAGATTAACAAATACTGGCCTTTCTTTTCCATTTAACAGAAATAATTCTGTTTGGGGTTTTACAGTAAATTTCTTAATCTGGGTCCTGAGTCCGGATTTCGTAACAGAACAAGCAAGGTGGTGTGACAATAAAAAAAAAATAAATCCTTGAATTCTTACACCACTTCATTCTGTTCCTGTTTCTCTTATAAACCTGTTTGGACTTTTGATGTCCAAAGTATACATTTGGGTTTTCAGACGACGTATAGGGAGCAGCCATAACTTGCAGTCAGATTTGGCCAGGCTGCAGCGACACAACAAGCTTAACAATCGTCTACAAAGCCGTTCAAAGGTATTCACGCCTCATGAACCGGCCGCAATTACAGGTGAAAGTATATTTGATCTGTGACTGAGCAACACAAAGTAGCTCAGGAAAATCAGATCACCTGTCTTTCTTTTCTGACAGGTGAAGCTAAATAATGTTTAAATGCAGGATGAAAACCTGGTAGACGTGAGAAAGACATGAAGCTGTCATTGCAGCATTAGATAAGTCAACAAATGTTAGATTTAAGGATTTGAATGAAAATAAATGTGGAAACCAAACATCTCTTCCCTTCCTCTTTACAATTAGATGCTACATTGTGTTATTCTGTTGCAGAAAAGTTAGAGGTGCAGGTTTAACACGTTAATTTGTTTTCAGGGGGTTTGAATACTCTTGCACTATAGGCACTGTCTCTGTATGTGGAAGCGGCCGTTGGTCCAGACTGGTCTGAAAATGATGGATATTGTCAATATTGGCTACATAATACACACAGTTTTCATAAACTGGTCTCAGAACTGTGGAAAAATTGGTACAAATCATTTTTCTTGTCATTTTCTTTGTAATTATAACAAAAAGTTTAAAGGCCTTTGTCTTTTTTTTGCACACAGTTTCCGACCAGATCCTGAATAACATTAATTCATAAAGAAGTAAATTAAACTTGCCATACAAAAATAATTTCAGTAGACTGAAAGGGAGTTTCTAGATAATGTTACAGCTTTTGTCTAGACTTATGTAAAATCTTCTGCTCAAAGGTTAGAACTACATTCTATTGATGCACAAAAATGTGAGAAATATGAGAAAAAAAAAATGCAAATGCGAACTTGATCACTATGCAATTTTTTTGACAAAGCATTTACGTTTAGTTGATACAGATGTGCTTGAAAGTTTGAACGTTCAACATTTTTGCATTTCACACAAGTCATAGCAACCAAGGAGAAGGCAACCTACCAACGGAGATCTGAACAAAATGGAGAAATGCATGGCAAAGCGCTTTGCAACCCCCACACTAGCATTATCGCTTTACATTGAAAGTGCTCTAATATCTCAGATCTAGGAGCGCCAAATGAATGGGAAAATTTAGAGTACTGCTATTAATTAAAGAACTTACTTTTTAATACAATCAACAAAATGACCATCCAGTGTTTTGATTAAAGTGCAGATAAGTTATCCTTATAGGTTACAGGCAGAATGAGACTGCCTGTAACCTATAAGCACCCTTGCATGTAAAAACTGCGCATGGAGTGGTTCACTATTCTGATATAGTTTGGAATTTAAATACTGACCCTCATATCACCGTAAGATTAACCAAAAACATCCCTACAACTTTCCCAGAGGCGTTTTGAAAATATAAACTATAGAACCTATTGTCGATGTGAAGGTTACATTTATTCAGGATCGTCTTTCTACTAAAATAGAGGCTGTGAGCTACTGCACTTTAAAAAAATTGCATATATCCTCTGCGTCTTATAAAACCATTTAAAAAATCTGTTTAACATGTATTATTACTCAATCAATTCAATCCGTCTCGCTGCAGTCTCAAAGAAATGTTTCCTCGTAGTTTTCAGTCGGGTCCCCGACTTTGGGGCCTGTAGGTGCGGTTCTGACTGTGGCAGAGGGGCTTACGCCGGCCCCCTGAGTCACGCTATCGTAAGATGGCGGTGAGGATAACAGCGAGTCCTCCACTGTCTGTTCGACTTGTATCGCTATAGGAGCAAAGTGCTGTATCATGGACGCTATGAGCCCCTCCGTCTCTGGAGCGTTGTCCACATCCACCACCGTCTCATAGTTGATTTGTCTGTAGAGGTAAGACGCCTGCTTCATTTGCCGCCGCACCAGATGCCTCCTGTAGCACCTCTGGATGATGACCGCAGATACCTCCTCCATTTTACGTCGCAGCGTCGACGTGATGGGCTCGTGGGAGACCTTAGATGGGTTGGTCATCATGAACTTCTCCTCCATCTGCTGTTTGAGGGTGTCCATGTCACCCGACTCCCCCAGTACACGTTTTGTGAACGCAAACAAGATGTCCAGGCAGTGGATCTTGTCCCCGCTCACCATAGGAAGGTCCATGGAGATCAGCTGGATCTTGTTGGGCTTCGCGATCCGTAGCGGCTCCGACAGCACATCGGCAAACCTCTCCAGCATCGAGAACTCTATGAACTGAGTGGCCTCGGAGTCGAACTTTTCCCAGACCTCATAGAACATTTCGAAGTCATCCTCGCTCAGAGGTTCTGTGCTCTCCTCAGTGGCAACGCTGAAGTTCTCCAGGATGATGGCTATGTACATATTTACCACGATGAGAAAAGAAATGATGATGTAGCTCACGAAGAAAGCAATGCCCACCGACGGGTTCCCGCAGTTTCCGCGAGCGTTCGTGCCAGTGTTGACAAAGTTGATGTCACACTCCTCTGGGGGGCTTGACATTATGGGGCTCAGGAGGTTGTCCCAGCCTGCTGAGGTGCTGATCTGAAAAAGGCAGATGATACTGTTCCCAAAGGTCTCAAAGTTAAACATGTCATCGATCCCGTCTTGCTTCTTCACGTAGGCAAAGTTCGCCATGCCAAAGATGGCGTAGATAAACATTACGAGAAAAAGCAGGAGGCCAATGTTGAACAGTGCTGGCATGGACATCATTAAGGCAAACAGTAAAGTCCTTATTCCTTTGGCTGCACGGATAAGTCGAAGTACACGTCCTATCCTGGCCAGTCTGATGACTCGAAACAGCGTTGGAGATACAAAGTACTTCTCAATGATATCAGCGAGGACAATCCCTGAATTGAGAGGAAAACCAAGTGAGAACAGATCAGATAAGTTGTGTAATTTTTTTTCCAACAATGAATTAATGAGAGACATACAAACAGCAATGACCAGAATTATGATCGCCGTCGATCTGTGATCAACTAGTCAGAAACTAGTAGCCGGATCTTTTTTAAACACTTGCGTGTTTACTGATCGAACAGGTTGTACTAACCCAACATTATTTGGTGTGGGAGTTATTGATAACAAAAAGCTAGCTACTTGTATTACAGTAAAGTCTCTCTTTTTTATACTTTGAAAGGCTCAGCCCTATTTTCCAGAGAACATACTGGACTATGAAGTATATTTGAAAATTTTACATTTAAGATAACGGTCTACTAACTCCACAAGGAATATGCACAAAGACTGACAGTTAGTAGCTAACAGTGCTAATTATATGCTTATCATGACAAAGGCTAAAAAGATGGTAATACCAACTCTCTTATCATGTTGTCATTTAAAACCTTGCTAAACTGTAGAGCTATATAATGTCAATCTTTGGGAAAAGATTTAATGTATTTTTGTCTTATATTGTGCTTCTACATTTTTAAGTGTGCAATAAAATTAGTAAGTTGGTGAGCTATATTTTGTGTAATAAAGGACTTAATGAGATGTACAGTCTTTTTCTTGGTTAAAATGATTAGCACTGACATCTCTGCTCCATCTATTTGTTGATTTGCAGTAATGCAGAGAGAGACAGCTCTGCAACTTTGGAACAGTTTGGACAGAATTATGGTTTCAATATCTACAAAAATATTCTTGTTAAGACAAATCTTTTTATATAGCAGAAATTGGGAAAAAAATATTTGCTGTTCATCAAAAGGAAAGTTGCCTTATAGCGTTGGCGATGGAAAGGTATCGACACGCCGAATAATGTCTGTCTACTAAAAGCCTCCACCCTGTTGAAGTTCCCCTCAATACGATGGAGGCAATAAGATGATCCTTACCAATTATAGAGAGAATGATGACCACAAAGTCAAAAATGTTCCATGCAACAGTGAAAAAGTAACATCGCAGAGCAAAGAGCTTAATCAGGCATTCAGTTGTGAAGATAACGATGAAGACCAGGTTGATGATGTTGAGAACAGACTCCGTTCGCTCTGACTGCTCGTCGGTTTCCACCATCATGGTCACCATGTTGACGATGATGAGCATCATGATCATGATGTCGAAGGCTTGCTTGGACACCAGATCGAAGAAGAAGGCTTGGAGAATGTTCTGAAATCGGAGAACACAAACCCTCAGCTTGTAAAACCATAATCTTACATCAGAAGAGCAATTCACAAGCACAAAGGAAAAATGAATGTAGGGGGGTTGACACTGTGACAAGTTCTCTTTTACCGCAGGCCTTGGTATTGGCTTTTGAGGTTTCTTAGATCCCAACTTTTTCATTGCATTGTAGTACTTCTTTTGTTCCTCAGTCATGAAAATATCCTGTCCACCTAAGTATAAAACCAAAACATCACATTACGATTACATTCACCTCATTTTTAAATATAAAACATTTTTTAAAATTGATTTATTCATTGTCTTTTAATAGATATGGGAAATTTTTTCAGGCAGAACCAGAGTTGAGGCAGCTTAGAGTCATGAAAAAGTAGCTGGTACTTTAGCAGACGTAATGTGAAGGAACCATTTCCTGTCTTTTCAGTCTCTGGCATAGCTGTGGAGGAACTTCGGTCTAATATTTTTCACAACGTTGCCTCGGTTCACGGAGGATTCCAGGCTTTATGCACAGCTATCTTAAGGTAGCACCACAGCTTGACTAAGACATTCTGTTGTTGAGTTGCTGCTATGCTTTCGATCATTGTTTTTTTCTTGATCCAGTAGAGGTCAAGCTCTAGCTTTTAAACAGAAGGGCTCACATTTAATGAGAATACAGAAGAGATTTCTCCTTAGAACCTCGTTTTCCATTCACTTTTTTCAGTTTTCCATTTCAAATCATTGTGTGTTCAACCTTGGAACGAATCTGCGTGGACTCCTTAGTAAAGTGCTACTTTTGCTACTTTTCTTAATCAAAAGGAAGCAGCTAAAATGTGCTGAGCTTTGCACATTTGTTTTATAGGTAAAAGAAAAACAACTCATGCCAACTTGACAGCAGCAGTGCTTTAGATACTTATCTTTCTTTTCTGCTGATTGAAATTGTCAATGATGACCCCGATGAAGAGGTTGAGGGTAAAAAAAGAGCCGAATATGATGAAGACAACAAAGTAGAGGTACATGTAGAGGTTGATTTCTCTGCTGGGTTGCTCCTCCACCTGCAAATGGTTTCGTCAGTGAACTGTTTGCTGAAAAAAGAAATATTCAGACCCCCAACAGAGATGCAAACACTTACCCCTCTTGAATCAACGGCAGCATTCATTATTTCCATCCATCCTTTAAACGTCGCCTAAAAACAGAACACATCACTGTATGATCGGAGCAATTTGTCAATCATTACATTGCTCGTCATCGAAATGTTTTGCTGAAAGGACTATTTGAAACCTATAAATCATTCCATATAAAACCACATTAGTAGACACCAAGATGTTTAATGTGTTACCAGGTGAGAAATTGTTTTTATGTTAATTCCTGGCAGCAATGATCCTAATTAATTAATATTAACATTAAGGAAAAAACAACAACAACAACATTCTGACAGCAGAAACTCACCACTTGCAGAAGGGAAAGGTAGCCGAGTCCAACATTGTCGAAGTTGACCTTCACCTTTGTCCAGTAGAACTGCGTGTCATTCATGGCGAGACAGTCGGACTTGTTGTTGACCACAGAGATGCTGTGGATAAAGCCCGTTCTGTTCACGCACTTCCCGAACTTGCCAGCGAACAGGTTGACTCCCATGATGCTGAAGATGAGCCAGAAGATAAGACACACGAGAAGCACGTTCATAATGGAGGGGATGGCTCCTATGAGGGCATTCACCACCACCTGTAGGGTCAAAGACGAGAAGAGTTAATACATATTCATCCAAACTATTTTCTCTCTAGCTCCATAATGGAGCCACTACTTCAGAAAGTAATGTAGAGAACCAACATGTAGTTTTGTACCTTTACTTTTCTATTAGTGTATCCAGAGAAACTCCTACTAGTTTATAAATTGTGGAGTACTTCTTTGTTTTTCTTTTGCTTTCTTTAGTTATCTTGTTTGTATTTCCTCTAATTCACGTAAAGCACTTTGAATTGCCTTGTTGCTGAAAATGTGCTATATAAATAAAATTACCTTACATCCCAGAGTTACTATTTAAATGCGGGATGTGAAGGTATGTTGTCAATTCAATTCCACTCAACTCAGTTGGATCCAGTTCAGTTCAACTTAATACAACTCATTTATATTTCATGTAATCTAAGGTGAAATTAAATGTGGGCTTATATCATGCAAGCATCACCAAGGAATCAGTATGAATGCTGATGCTGAGGGCAGGAAGGATCTCTGGCAGCAGTCAGTCTTGCAACAAATCTGAAGAAGCCTCTGACTGAAGCCTGTTGTTGTATGACAGTCTCATGAATATCATGACATCACCAATTTTGGCAAACTCTGCTAATCCACCTCATTTGCTATCACCACTCCTCTGTAAACCTCTGACTGGCTGACTGTACGGTTAGAAAGTGGAAATATGATCTTTCCCCATGGATAGGCAGTTTGAATTCCTCCTTCTCTCTGCGCTCTTTGCACCCGTAAAGCCTCATAGTTCAGGTTTCATTTCAGCTCTTGAGTTTAAACTAAACTTTTCCATACTTGGTCTACAATTGAGGGTAAAAGCCAGTACAATTAGCATTCAACAGAACAGCATTTTCTTTGCAAAGACATCAACAGTGGCTTACGTGCACTTTAGTCTCTTACCCTCATGCCCTCAAATCTGGACAGTGCTCTGAGAGGCCTCAAGGCCCGGAGGGTTCGCAGTGACTTGATGGCAGAGAAGTCCGAATATCCCAGCGAATTTGCAACCAGGCTTATCAGAGACACCTAAATACAAACCAAAACCCACAAACCTATTTTACAGACAAAATCATTAAAAAAAAGCAGTATTATGTAAAACCCAATGAAAAGAAGCTGAAAAATCATAAAGACTGAAGGAATATATAACATAAATCAAAGAAGACTTGCTAAAACGTTTATATGGAGCCATATTTGGTGTTTTTTTTGTGTAGCTTTGGGACATTCCACAGTCAGGAAAACACCTATTAAAATTTGGTTTAGATTTGGTTCGTCTTTTAGTTGTAGCTAATTTAAACTTCCACTCTATTCTACATCCAGAACTGACAAAACAAAATGGTATTCCTCTGTTGAATGGCCCATGGATGGCAGCTATAAATGAAAATGGCATGACAAAAATGACAGACAGAGGAAGCTCATGTCATGACGAAACACAGACAAGTATGCACATATGGCCAGGGGGAGTCCATGCATGCATACTCAGCTATATATGCATATAAATATGGATATATATCAAATAGAGGGAGTTTTATAAAGAACTTCTAAATCTTTGTCAAATTGTTTCCGAATTTGTATTAAGCTGATCGCATCCAGAAATCAAAACCAATTTAAGGCTTAGAGGCACCAATGTCCTGAATTTCTTTATAAAAGTCTATTAAGAGATGTGTTGGGCCAATATATCTAAAGAAGATACTCAATTGTTATTTTCTGGACAACTTTGGCTCCAAAAGAGTAAAAAGAAAAAAAGAAAAAAAGAATAAAAAAAGAAAACTGAATAATAAAATTATAATAAAGTGGCATAATTACAGTCAGACCAAAAAAATTATAAATTAAATAAATAAATAAATGTTTTGTCCACTGTAGTTAAAACAGAGCAGGTGTTAATTCAACCGATAAATTTACACAAATAAAAATAGCACAGTGCCTTGCAAAAGTATCCATAACTTTTAAACTTTTCCACATTTTGTTAAATTACAACCATGAACTCCAAGGTATTTTACTTTAACAGACTAACGCAATGCAACACATAACGAACTGGTGGAAGAAAAGTGATATTAACATATGGATTCATTCCAACATTTTTTGTACTATTAAACATCTAAAATAAAATGTCACGTGCGTTTGTATCTCTGATTTGTATCTGAGTCGATACTTACAGTCACAATGACTGAATCGCCTTTTGCTGCAGCCACATTGCAGGTGTTTTGGGGGATTTGCACCTTTTCCGATTAAGAATTTGCCCACTTCTCTTTTCAGAATCGCTCAGACTCAATCAAATTGGATGTAAAATGTCTGTGAACGTCAATCTTCGAGTCTCAGCAAAGATGGTCCATTGGATTTAGGTCCAGACTTTGACTGGGCCTTTCTAAGTCTTATATCACAGTGATTGCATGTTTTTAAACCCTTCATGAGAAACAGCCTCAGGTTGCATGTGGCAAAGTGGAAAGAGTCAGAATATTGTTGCAAGGTCCTGTTACGATCAGGCACATTCCATAACTTTATTGTCCTTTACGGCATAAACATGATCTTCTGTAGATAATCCTCGGAGCACAAGGCGCTGCATTTGTTTTTGATATAAAAGCCAAGCCCGTTTTGTTTTCCTCACGTTTCATAGCCAATCGATTCGCTTGGAGACGAGACGGAGGCCTTAATATCACAACAAAGCAGCAGGTACAAGTGAAGAAGTAACACACAGGCTGAGTGTGATCCCAGAAGCCACACTCACCTTTGACCTGCTAGCTACAACTTACCCTAACAATAGTGCGGTCTGTGGCGATCTGTGTAACGGCAGGTGAAATCAGAAGAGGTCAAGTCAAAGTGGCTGCACACCTCGGCCACTTTGGATGTGTACGCACCACAGAGCCACACTGATTTACAGTAAGTGAAACGCAGAACCCGCTTTAAGAACAAACTGTTTAATGTTATAATAGTTTCGCTGTGGGATTCCGGAAACTTCACTTCGGTGCTTTTCAAAGTGGGGGCCCAGAAAGTTGGAGGGAAGTTGAGAAAATAAAAAAGCAAAACTAAAAAAAGATTTAAATCACCATTATTTTAGATTAAAAAATGTTTAATATAATGTTTTTCAATTATTATTCCAAATTATAAGCTAAAATGAGTTATTGAAATGTGATTTGCAATGCTAATCTTTCTGATTGGCTGCCAGTCAAATGTATCGAGCTGCTTTGCTCCTGAAGCTAACTTAGCAAACAAGAAATGGAAAATTTCTGTCAAGAAAAAGACGCAAGTAACTGTAGAGGTCACTGCTGCAAAAACATTTGTGGAAATTATATCAAATTTGCTGTAATAAACATCAAATATTACATATTTTCTTATAATCAAAAATTTTCCACCACAACTCCTGGCCAGGCACGAGAAACCTCATATCAGAAGATATGAGGTAGCATTTAAACAAATGTCATGACTAATATATAGTGAATTGAAGAAGCTAACGCCGTTCGTGGGTCCATGGCACAGAAAAGTTTGGGAAGCTGTGCTCTAGTTAGCTTCTTCAGTAACAGAAAAAATAGTTAAAGGGTTGGTAAAGACAGGGACATAGACTTAGATTAGAAATAAACAGACAAACCCTTTCATGATAATACAGTGCAATGCAAAATTATGCATAACCCATAAACCTTTTAACATTATGTCACATTACAATCACAAGCCTCTGTGTGTTAAGTGGAAGCTAATGGATGGATGGATGATATATCGACACACATAAGGAAGCAAGTCAATGAAAATCTTTCAAATTAAAAAGAAGTGAAGAAGTTTTCAGGTCTCAGCAAAGAGACCTAAAAATTGACCAGGCAGCTGGTTTACAGGCAGCTGTAAACCAGCTGCCTGTAAACCAGCTGCCTGTCAGACCTAAACTAATTTACACAAAGAAAATTTCCACATGCATAAAATCTAATGTAAACATCCAGCTGTTCAGTGAAGATCTCCAGTGCATTAATGAACAAACAGTATTATTTAGACCAAGGAACACAGCAAACTGTTAAGTTATGAAATAAAATTTATTATTTTTGGTTACAAAATAATATCTCAAGTTTTAAAGCAGCCAAGAGGCCAATTTTTCCTCTGGAGGAGCTGCTGAGATACATGACTCAGACGTAACTGTTATGGAAAAGTGGCAAAATAAAAGCCGATTTGATCGGAATATTTAGCAAGACTTGAAAACTGTTGTTCACAGGCTGTCCTTCCACAGTGACTAAACTGGAGATACTTTGTTAACCTTAATTCAACCAAAATTTCAGTTTCTAGATGCAACTGCAGCGAAAGGTTGTTCTACAAACTATTGATGCAGGATGTGAAAACCGAAAGCATTTGGCTGCACTGGGATTTTTTTAGGAGTATAAGGTGGGGAAAATATACACGCCTGTAACACTTTTATGATTTTTGTATATATATAAAAAAAAAAAGTGAAAATCATGAACTTGTTTTGTACCATCACATGAAATCTCATAAGAAATAAATTCATATTTGTGATTGTAATGTGACAAAAAGAGTTATGAATACTTATGCAACGCACTGAAATGAAGCACCAACCCAACAGAAAATGCAGGTACATTGAAGTGAATCATAATTAAACCTGAAATACCAAAGTGTTTAAAAAAACCAAAACAGGAACCGTTCATAAAAAGATAAAATAATCACACTAATGATAGACAAACATTCACTCACATCCACAATGAGGAAGTCGAGCCAGCACCAGTAGTTGGTGAAATATTTCTTGAAGCCATATGCTATCCACTTGAGGAACATTTCCAGGACGAAGATGTAGGAGAAGACTTTGTCGGCATACTCCAACATCACTTTAATGACTTTTCTCCTCTCGATGTAGATATCTTCAAAAGCCTGCCGGAAAAGAGGAAACCAGCCAATCAGATCAATGGAGCATGAAAACATTTCCAGCTGCTGCTAACCACCCATCAGGACAGAGTTTTACCAGAGCCCCGCTGCTGAGCAGGATCATGAAGATGATGAAGGTCTCAAACCAGCTGTGTTCTACGATCTGGTAGCAGGTCTTCCTCAGCCTCCACCAGGCTTGGCCCAGGCCGCGGCTGGTGTCGATGTCGCAGCACGGACAGTACCTCAGACACACTGACAAACATCGAAAACGCATGTTAGACAAAAGTGGCTTTGAACAAATATTTTCATTTGATTGATTTAGTGATTTCAAACATATTCAAACATTCAAGTAGCAAGAGGCTACCATCATCTTTTAGTTTCTCCTCAGGTTAGTTCAGACTGATAGTTTCCAATTCCAACTTGTGGTTGATCTTTTGCTGTACCTACACAAGCACAGCTTACACCAAGAGTGCCAAACATAACATCTACTTGTCTGAATAGATCAGGGTATCATACTTAAGACTTTTTAAGACCTTTTAAGTGCCACCTTGAATTAATTTTTAAGACCAAAAAAATATAGAAATATAAGGTATGATTGGGGGCTCCTGCAGGATTACAGCATAGCATAAATTGTGAAATTTCTGAAGTTTGTTTGTGGCTCTTTGCTTCTCATAGTGCATGTTGCTCTCTATAGCCATAGGGTCAGGCTTAAAAGTTTTTTGGGATCAGAATGCAGCCTGGAAGTGAGGGAAGTGAGCCAGTGGCGAAAACAAAGTGGCAATAAATTTGCACTTACCTATAATAGCCGCAAAAAGCAGGGCATCTAGCTTCTTTGCTAGCTACTTTGCTAGCAAAAAAGTATATTAGCAGTTAGTTAGCAGTAGCCTCAACCGCCTCGACTCACAGAACGAAGTGAAGATGTCCCTGTGTGACTCAAATTTTTGTCTGACAGAAAACTACATATACGACAATAAATAGTCCTGCCAAGACACAATTTAAGACCTGTGATTCACGTATTTATGTCCAACTTACATTTTTAGGAACTTAAGACATATTAAAGCTTTAATTTTAGATGCATGAATTTAAGACTTTCTAAGGACGGACAGACACCATGCAGATTGTGTATGCTGGCTTGTTGCATTGTCTGTATCACAGAAACAGTTCCTCACGTCACCATTTAGCTATGAAGTATATTCCACAGTCGTCCCCTGAACAGCAACAGCATTCTTTATCAGGTTGTTTAGCTTTTTTAAGACCCTGTTTTTGATGCTGCAACCCCAACAGGTAATGGCAGAAGAGATGGCACTCTCCGCTATACGGACTTACAGAAGATATACAGCAGCTAGCCACAAACAGTGGAGAACCTAAGCTTCCTAAAGAGTACCATCTGCTCCGTCCCTTACTTTAGACAGCTTTACTGTTGCATCTCCAGTGCAGGCTGTTCTCCAGGTGAACGCCATAATGTTTTTTCTAAATATGACAGTTCTCTAGAAAGTTGTCTGGAGCTTACTCACAGTATGGGAAGCAGTCCTCCGGCTCCATACTGTCATCATCCAGCTCCGATAGGTCGTCTTCCTCCTCTCCAGGCTTCCTCATGTCCACGGTGCTGCCCTCCGAAAGGCTAATCTTCTCCTGGAGAGGAAGGTTAGTCAAAGTTACCGCACCGTGCGGAAACCGCAGTACCGGGATGCTGTTCAGAGTCAATTTTGATGAGATTTCCTGTCTAGTAAGTGCAACATATTTCCAATAATTTTTTAAGAAGGAGGTGTAGACTCAATCCAATAAAAAGGGTACGAAGTTTAATCCAGGAATAATCACAGGACCTAGGGACCAGATTACCAGCATGACAATTTTTTTTTGTTTTCTAACGGCGCAGGAACAACAGTGGTGTGCCAACATCAAGACAAGCAACAACAATCTCTCCAATATTTTTCTATTATTAGAGTGCAAGACGTGTTTGTTTTTAACACCTAACCAATTACGAGCCGTGCTCCTGTCAACAGTGCGTGCATTTGACGCTCTACTCAGGCAGAACCCCTCCTTGTTTTGAACTGTGAGCAGCTGCTGATGCTCTGCTAAGCTGATGGAGGTCTGAAGGAGGGCGGTGTGATGTGGAGCGCAGACAGCAGGCTGTTCGGCTCAGCCTGGCCTCGTCTGGCTCTCCTCAGCTGTGGGAGCTTAATCTGTTCTACAAAGCCCGGCTTCACATCTGGCCCACTCCTGTCCGCCCGCCAGACAGACAGACAGACAGGCAGACATAACCTCCACCTCAACACAGGCCTCGCGCTCCGGATACCGGATTTCAACACTCATTTAAGCTAGCTGGAAAGCGATGGTGGTATGGGGATGGAGGGCTTAACTTGGATTTTTTTTTTTTAAAGGAATAAACAAAAACATATAACTAGGAATTACAGTTTTCTTAATAAACAAACTGTGGCCTGCCAGTCCATTCCACAAAGATGCAGCTTTTTATTTTATTTGTGCAGCTAAGCTAACCGCTAAAGCTAGCTGGCTCACACTGCAGAAAACAATAACTACACAGAAGCAACATTGCAGCAGCCTTGACATGCAGAATAATGCAACGCAAAACACACCAAAAACAAACACAAACAATAGATACTGTTTATACAGAATTCAAGGCAATTAACAAAGGGAATCAGAGTTTTTTAACTCCTATTTTCTTAAAAAAAAATTTTTTAGAACAAAATATAAAATGCCAGAGAAGCTGAGTTTACCGGTTTGTTGTCCTCATCCTCTGATGACTCTGAATTTTCCTCCTCCAGAAACTCCACATCAGACTCTCCAGGAGCGATGGGAACCACGACGGTCAGGTTGGGGTTGGTCATGTAACTATCTTCTTCAGGAAGGATGTACTTTTCTCCGTAGCTTCCGATTATTCCCCCGTTGCTTTCTATGTGATTTCCGACCATCTGCTCAGCCTGACCGGCCTCTTTGGCCTTCTGCTTTTGACTCCTGAAGCCGTGGCTGAAGAGGTCAACGATGCTCCCACAGAGCCACGACACGCCGGTGTGGATGCGGCCGATGGCGATCTGGATGTTGTTCAGGTCGCCGTCATCTTCAGGAGCGGAGAGGTTGTCGGAGCTGAAGGAGCTGAGCAACAGGGCAAGAAACAGATTCAGCACCTGGGGATGGAAAAAACATGTTACTTTACACGAGGGTTAGACAAATTCTTTTAAAAATACACATTTGCAAATAAAACCCAGTGCAAAAGCATCCATGCATCCTGAAGTTTTCCAAATTTGATCACTTTACATCCGCAAACCTAAAGATATTGTGGGATTTTTTGTGAAACACGAAGCTGCTAACTGTAGAGCGAAAGGAAAATGATTACAAAAATTATACAAAATATGTAACTTGCATTTGTATTCAGCCCTAAATAAAATTCAGTGCCTTTAGAAAACACGTAATTGGTAAAGAATCCAGAGTCACAAAGACTAAGGGACTCAAAGAAAACCAAACTTTTGATCTACACGTTGAATGGTTTGCGTGGTGAAAACTAACTTCCAACATCACCCTGAACACAACATCCACACAATGACATATGTAAGCCTGTTGCAATAAACAAGCAATTAATCGATTAATCGCATGGTAAGCAGAAAACCAGAGTTCTTCCAAATCAAGGCTAAAAACTGCTTGTTTAGAACTGCCTTTGATTAGTAGAAACAGGAATATTGATCAACATGTTTGATTTTAATTATGGTATCTGACAAAAATATAATGTTTATTGCTTGTTTTATAGTTGATGCAGGCTTTACTTGTGCCCCCACCAGACTTAGCATTGCTTTTTTTTTAAGTCTTAGCTTTTTCTTGAACACTATATATCTGTATTTATCTGTATTTGTTTTTCTTGAGGCATAATAAATGCTAATATACTTTTTTATACTAAAAAAGTTTAAAAAAAAACATTCCCCCCACCCACACACGCAACAGACTTCTTGCGGCTTTGATGTGAAACAGT
>CAEGAE010064162.1:0-20901 GCA_903067095.1 Girardinus metallicus | reverse complement strand
GAAGCAGCATTCAGCTTCTATGCACCACAAATCTGGAACAAACTTCCAGAAAACTGTAAAACAGCTGAAACACTGAGAGCCTTTAAATCTGGACTAAAATCCCACCTGTTTAGAGTTACATTTTAAACGTAATCAGTTATGAATTTAACAGTGGCTCTTGACATAATGTGATGCTTTTGATTGTTTCAGTGTTGCATGATTCTGTGTTTTTGTGTTTGTTATGATGTAAAGCTCTTTGAAATGCCGCTGCTGAAATGTGCTACACAAATAAAGTTTGATTGATTGATTGATTCAATAAAGATGTAATTTTGCTCACACATCAGAGATCTGGTTTTGGAGAAATATCATATTTGACTTAATTGACTTAATGTTTTAAAATTAGCAATTTTAAAAATGTTTTATTTCTCTGGTGCCAAGAGTTTAAATATCTATCCGACAGACATCTTCGCTTTGTGGGAAGGTTTGCTTTGATTTGTTTTTCCATAAATGAGGGTAACCTCTGCTGACGATTTCACGCCAGACTCTAAATCAGTGGAGTCCAAACTTTAAAACTGGCTAATTTAAAGTTTATTTGTTTAGCGCGTTTCAGAAACAAGGCGGTTCAAAGTTCTTCACGTCGTAAAAACACGAGAATAAAAAAAATCACAAACACAGCAGACAGTCGCCAATGGAGAAACCAGCAACGAACATCACAATCTGTCGAGTGCCGTCATTAAATTACGCATCAAATATGTTGATCAATTTCGTATTTATTTTGGTTCAAAGCGACTCTGTCAGCTGGGTTTTTAGTCTGGGCTTAAAGGAACTCTGTGTTTCAGACGTTTCACGGTTTTCTGGAAGTTTGTTCCAGATTTGTGGAGCCTAGAAGCTGAATGCCGCTTCAACGTGTCTGGTTCTGGTTCGGGATGCAGACCAGAACCAGAACCACCTGAGAAGTCTGGAAAGTTGCCATGACGACAACAGGTCTTCGATGTGTTGTGGTGCCAAGCCGTCCGTCCACCTTCTCACTGTGGAACTGGGTGATGTGCTCCAACTTCCTGGTTTTAGTCAGAACTCCAGCAGCAGCGTTCTGGATCAGCCGATTGATTTTTTTCAGTCGGACCTGTGAAGACGCCGCTGCTGTAATCGATGCGTCTAAAGATGGAGGAGTTTCTCCAGATCTTCCTGGGACATTCGTCCTTCGTCTCTTGGAATCGTTTTTGTTCTGCGAAATAGTTCAAGCTCATCAAAAGTCTTCAAAATGTGGCCAAAAATGTGTTTTTTACTTTGACTGGGCCATCAGTACAGCTAACGGTGTCTTGATTTAAACCTGTGGATAGTTTTGGAGGATTTTAAACATTATTACTTGGAATGTATTGTGACGATAAATAATAAATGCTCCCAATGTGCTTCTGATAGTGAAGATGAGTTTGAGCAAAACCAGGTGTGTTGACAGGGAGGGTGAACTCATGCAGACGTTTGGAGATGCTGAGAGCCTCGGCTGGACCCGAACGCAGCTTCTAACTGCAAAACTATCTCTTCTCAAGGGCCGGAACATCAGCGCTAATGAATGGGCGGCTTTCTGTGTGTGTGGTAATGTTTGTGCGTGCGCCATGATTGACAGTTGGCTAGCCGTGTTTCCTTCAGCCAGGGCCTCCCTTTTCTCTGAATACTGTGTCAATGTGTCTGCCGCACACGCACACACACACACACACACACACACGCCCAATGCTTTAGCAGACACACAAAGGGAGAAAAGCCCGCTGTGGCTCTTCCATCAGGCAGCGCTGCAGAAAAAACACAAACAGACGCTGCAAATGTGTCGGCTCTCATGCATATGGAGGTGTTAGCATGCATGTGTAATATGCATTTGTGTGAATGTGCAAAATCACATGTGAATGTTTAGTGTGTGTGTGTGTGTGTGTAACAGACATTAGCATTCAGTGGTGGTTGTGGCCTTTCTAAAAGCTCCCATGGTGCTGCGGGCCTTTCTCTCCTTGTTGCGATCCCGTCCTCCCTCCTCAGTTTATGGGTTTGGAATTAAAATTCTGCGGCTGATTCAGATTGACCAGATAAATCTGAGTTATTTCACTCTGAGAGTCTCTCATCTGTTTTCACGTCTTCCTTCGGTTCGGTTTTTATTTAACTCCCAGCTGCTGTCTGGTTTCTGCTGCCATGCGCTCCCTCATGTGAACTTTGACCCTGGATGCTTGAAGGTGGATCTCATTCCTCCAAATAAAGCCCAGCAGTGAGCTGACTGTGTCGCGGTTTGGTGATTTTATTTCGTAGGCAGCAGTCATTTTGAAAATGGAAGAGTTTAAAAATATTTAATTCTGCTTTTTGAAAAGTGCAGCTTGCATGATAAATATTTTAGAGTAAATAAAGAATATTGAGTTTCCAGTTCTGAACGTCGTTAATTAAAAACCTGCTGTTAGAAGAAACGTCGGTGAAAGATGATGAGGTCATAAAGAAATCATTTCTCCATCACTGCAGGCGATGAAAACTTCATCACGTGTCAAACTGGAGGCCCGGGGGCCAATCCCGGCCCGCTAGTGCTTTTACGTGGCCCTCGGCTGCAGCTGTGTGCTTAAATCTTATTTCATAATCAAAACAGTTTTGATCTGTATGCTGCCAAATAACAACAAAACGAAAAGATGCTCAGTTGTTAGTTTTAGGATATTGAATGCAGAAGCTGCTATTTATTAATATTGTAAGTTTTTTTTTTTTTTTTTTTAACGGGTTTTGGGAACATTAAATAAATTGATACAACCCAATATGAAAATGGGTTTAACAGAAATTGTGATTCTTTGAGTGAATTCTGTCATTTTTTACCCATTTGGATGTAATTTTTGTTTATTGCTATTAATGTAGATCTATACTTGCTCAAGTAGATGTTGACAGGGCTGATGTTCTGGTTTTAAGACAGGATTTCTCACTCCTCTCTGTTCATCTTTTCCTTCCTCCATTATTCGGGCTTTCATCCCCCCCTTCCTCCTCCTCATCCTCCTCTTCCTGCTATTCATCTCTCCTCATCCCTTCACCTGCTGCCCTCCAGCCTCCATCCTGTGACAGGCAGCGTGTCCTCACCTTGTAACGATCACAGACATCCAATATGTTTGGCTCGGGATCAGCCCCCCTGCGCGCGCATTGTACATCCGTTAAATGCTTTATTGATTAGCCTGCAGTTAATTACGGATTGCACCAAGCCGGAGGCCGCAGGATGCGCCGAACAGGTGCGCATCCGGACCTCGGGGCGGGTCGCTCCAGTCAGACTTGCCTCCATGCATTTCAGCGCAAACCCTGCATACGTTTTAAATCCAGAGCGGATCTTTAATGTATTCTGGGTTAAAGCGCCATGCACCTGACCCCCCTCCTTCATTGTTAAACTCCGTCACAACTAGTTTTTGCACAAAACACGAAAAAGTAAATAATAATATTAAAATGAATAATAATAATAATATGTGAAGCTTGCAGCAGCAGGCACCTTTTCTGGCTTTCTCTCCCCCTTTTCATCCCGTGTCACTTTCTCTTTGACATTGCCGTTTACTTTGCAAAAAGAAAAAAAGGAGCGAAAAAAAAAAAAATCTTTATCAAATCCCCATTCTGAGGCTTTCAATAAGGCAGAGCCATTACCTCACTGGCGCTTTTGTTCGGCCTATACAAGAGAGAACAAAATGGTTATTCAGGAGGACGCTTTAGATTTTTATTGTGGGCTCGCTATTCACAAAGAGCACCGTTATTGTATTAAAAAGAACCATCTGTGGCAGAAACAATGGCTTCAAATTATCTGTGAATACCCAGTGAACAAAATATAAAGCTTTTTCCTGCTCATTATGTGGGCTAAGCTAGGGGGTGGAAGATAGGAGAGGCACAGACTTTGCTATAACTGACTTTTGTTGTTCTTGCTTGCATTCTTCTCCTTTTTAAATCGGCCCCCTTTTCACATTGTGTGTCGCCATAAACGGCTTTTCTTGTTGCAGGGACTCGCGGAGAGAAGACAAGCGGAGCTCCAGACGGAGAGCGGGGCCGCGCGGCTCCGCTCGCCCAGCGAGGGCGCCCCGGCGGTCGGATCCGAACCGCGCGGAACCCCCGGGGGCTACGGAGGGGAGGCGACACGCGGGACGGGACGCAGCCGGAACCCGGAGCTGCTGCCGCCGGACTCATTTGGGCCGCGGCGACGGCTGAAGATTTTCTGGAAAGTTGAGCGAAACGGCGGGTTGTTTAATTTGTGCCGATCAAGAGGAGAGGAAGACAAGTCCCGAAGTGGCAGTAAGTTGAACTGCGATGCAGAGCAGGAGCCCCGAGCTGTGGCTCTGCGTGTCCGTGTGCGTGTAAGTGTGTGTTTCAGCTGGTGTGCGTGGGCGTGTGTGTATGTGTGTGTGTGTGTGTGTGTTAAGCGTGCAGTGTTGTGGAATGACACCGCGTGGCTTTATGAACTTGACTCTCAGATGTTTTTCGCTTTGGACAGTTTAGAAAAATAATTTTATATTTGACAATTTAACGACAGAATATTATTAAAGCGATTAATATTAAATAATTCACATTTTCACCAAACTGGACTCATTTGTGCAACTTTTTTTTTTGCATTTGATTGGATTTCGCTTAACTATAATTTTTTTTAAATGATTGTGAATAAATTTTTTTTTTTCGCCTTTTGCTTCGATCTATAATCCATATAAAATTGAACCGATATTCATTTTAGCGCATATTGTGCCAAGTCTGAATATAAATTGTAATAAATATAAAACGGTGGGTTTTTCTTTGACTGTTCTCTGATCGCAGGTCGAGTCGGACAGCTTCATGTTTTGTTCTGCACGGCCCCTAGTGGCTGCAAATACAACATTATCATCATTTTATCTGCAACTTCTTTGGCTCTTTCGTCATGCACAAATCCATTATTGTTTCATTTCGCTATTATTAATGTCCCTCTGTATTTTTGGCATGTGGATATTTATATTGCACAATTTTTGGCGCAACAAGTTAAAAACCTTCGGAACCTGAATTAGGTTTCAAATCCAGCGTTTTCACTCCACCTGCTCTTCTGCCTCCATAAAACCGTGTTTTTTGCTGCCGCTTGTTGTGTATTTTCGCAGGGTCCGTCCTGGATGGTGTGGCGGGGGGGTCGCAGGGAGCCGCCCCGCTAGTTTCCCCCGGTTTTTGTCCAGCAGCGGCTTTAATTCGGGATGATTGTGGATGCAGGGGCCATTCCCGCGGCTGGCTGGGGGCCTTGCTTTCAGACAGCAGCAGGGCCCCGCTGTTCCTTTATTATCATAAGCAGATTAGAGGTAGCGGGGAACACACTCAGATGCAGATAGCAGCCGAGCGGCCCATTTCAACCTTGCATCATAATGGACCGAGCTGCATGTGTCGCCCCTCGCTGCCTATTAAGCACAAGATGAATCTTATGTAAGGTGGCTGAGGCCGGCATAATGAGAGCAGGGGGGGGGGGGGTCTGCCCTCCGTTTATTATCAAATGAGTAAAACAAAAATAATAAGTCATGATCTCTGCTTTTATGATTTGATCTGGATGCTCGTGTTTACATGAAATCGTGTATTTATTGATGTAGCTTTGATTTGCTGCTGCCGGTGGAATAAAGAAAGTTTCGCTTCTGGATGAACATTTTTCAGTTATTTTTGTTGGTGCTGAGCTGATCTGAGAAGCTGCAGCTGTTTGCAGTTTCGGTTCCGTCCACTAGGCGGCGCTTGTGTCACGCAGCACGGCGTGTTTCTGCGGGATGAAGCATCTGAAAACTTTTACTCTGAATCCACTGACTGCTCTGAGTACAACAGAACCAGCTGTTGGATTTCATATATAAATATTTACTCCAAACTCACCGACATGTTTGTTGGAATTGGATGTGAAATAAATCCGCTTTAGTTTGAATTATCCCTCATATTTGATTTCTCCTCCCTGCGCACTGCCAGCAGCAGCAGCAGCACCAGAGGAAGTGGAAGTGGAGTTGGGTCTTTGTCCGGACAGATGTAGCGACAACATCCCAAACAAAAAAAAGCGCTTATTTGTGCTGAGATGAGCCCGTCTGCCTTCTGTGTGTCGGCATTCAACTTGGCTAAACAAAAGAAGAAGAAGAAGAAGAGGGCAGGGGGACGTCTTGGATCACCTTTCCTCTTTTCAAACCAGCCATGGCTTCTTCCATTCAGCGCTTTGAGTTAACTAGCAAAGTTTATTTAAGTGTTTTTTTGTTTAATCAGACCTGGAAATGAGGGGAATTAAAACCTTTAAAAAAATGAAACAACAGGAGTGACACGAGCCACTAAAAAACAAATTAATTGAATTATAACTTTTGGTTTAATCTTTACAATCTGATCCACTGTCAGAGCATATTTTTGTCTCCTGCATACAATCTTTGAATATCTTCTAAACTCCAAGTAAATGTGAAGTTTTAAGACATTATTTAATTAGTTTTGTTTTATTTTGTATATATATATATAAAAAAAGTCATGTCATACATACATAAAATGTATTTTCAGAAGTGTGGAAAATAGTAAACATGTACTTTATATCGGATGTTGAGCCTGAGAGTCGGAGCGCTTCCTCTGCCGCTTCGGGGCATTTAGGCCCCGCCCATTATGCTAATTAAGGCTCTCATTGGCGCGTCGTGGAGAACGCGCGCTCTGATTGGCCAGGTCGAAGCCATTTATTCTCTGACAGCCCAGTCACATGAATGGTTGTCTATTAACTTGTCCAAAAACTATCTGGAGTTGTCAAGGCTCAGGCGGACAGAGCAGCGAAAAAGTGCCGTTTGTTGATGCTTTTTCCACCAAGCGGGAGAAGTTTTTGTGGACACAACATCGCGGGGACCTTTTTGGGAAAAGCCTCTCTTGTCACACACACTCGCACGCTGACTCTGTGACACACACTCACTCGGTGGGGAAAGGGAGAGAAAAGGGAGAGTGTGTGGAGACGAGACTTGATGCTTGTTTTTGTCCAGAGAAAAGTTGCAGAGAAGATCGACAGGTAACTTTTTCCCTCTCCTGCCTCCGTCTGCCTCCGGCTGCTGGAGTTTGTCCCCTTCATCTCTTCGGCTCGGAAGCTCCCAACTGAAAGCTGTTCCTCATGTATAACATGATGGAGACTGAACTGAAGCCCCCAGCTCCCCAGACCAACACGGGGGGCTCGGGCAACACCAACACCCCGGGGAACGGCCCGAACCAGAAGAACAGCCCGGAGCGGGTCAAGAGACCCATGAACGCGTTCATGGTGTGGTCCCGGGGCCAGAGGAGGAAGATGGCGCAAGAAAACCCCAAAATGCACAACTCCGAAATCAGCAAGAGGCTGGGCGCCGAGTGGAAACTTCTGTCGGAGAGCGAGAAGAGACCGTTCATCGACGAAGCCAAGCGGCTGAGGGCCCTGCACATGAAGGAGCATCCGGATTACAAATACCGGCCCCGGCGGAAAACCAAGACCCTCATGAAGAAGGACAAGTACACCCTGCCCGGCGGGCTGCTGGCCCCTGGAGGAAACGGGATGGGCACTGGGGTCGGCGTGGGAGTGGGGGCCGGACTGGGCGGCGGGGTGAACCAGCGGATGGACAGCTACGCGGCGCACATGAACGGCTGGACCAACGGCGGCTACGGGATGATGCAGGACCAGCTGAGCTACCAGCACCCGGGGCTGAACGCGCACAACCCGGGCCAGATGCAGTCCATGCACCGCTACGACATGAGCGCCCTGCAGTACAACTCCATGACGAGCTCCCAGAGCTACATGAACGGCTCCCCGACGTACTCCATGTCCTACTCCCAGCAGAGCACGCCGGGGATGACCGCGCTGGGCTCCATGGGGCCCTCCTCGGTGGTCAAGTCCGAGTCCAGCAGCTCCAGCCCGCCCGTCGTCACCTCGTCGTCCCACCGGGCCGCCCCGGGCTGCCAAGGCGGCGACCTGAGGGACATGATCAGCATGTACCTGCCGGGGGCCGAGGTGAGCGACCAGAGCGCCCAGAGCAGGTTACACATGTCCGGGCACTACCAGAGCACCGTGCCCGGGACGACGATCAACGGCACGCTGCCGTTAACACACATGTAAGAGACTCGGAACCCATTAAGAGGAGAAGAAGAAGAAGAAGAAGACGAAGAAGAAAAAAAACAACCCGAACTTTTATAAGAGAAACTCTGGACTACTTAACGTTGGACTATTTTTGTACAGAAAAATTTCGGGGTGGGAAAAGTTGTATAGAAGTCTCCAAGAAAAAGGAAACGGCTCTTTTTTTTCTCTCTCTCTCTCTTTCATTTAATAAGGAAGCTCTAGAGGAACGGTAGGAGACCCCCTTCACCGCCGGTGAAGTCTGGAAATCTAGAAAGTGGGAGTCGCAATCAAATGTTTTATTATTGCAATCACCTTTTGTACAGTATTTATCAAAGAAACATTACAATCAGATGAAATTGTTAAACTGCAAGAGGTTGCGATTTTTATATAAAGCAACGCCAGTTCTGCAGAAAATATTAAAAGGTGAAAATGGCAGAACTGGGATTATATGCTCTTTAATTACTGCAAACATTGGAAAGAAAAGGGACATAAGCAGGTAATACTGTTTTTTTTTTTTTTTCTTTTAAAGGTCAATATTACTAAACATTTTTTTTTTTTTCAATTTTCTTTTACAAAAACATGACACTTTTTTTTTCCTGTCATATGTTGTTAATTTATATTTCCGTCTCCCACTTCTCATCTGTTAGAGATATGACGCTTGTGCTCTTTATTTTCTAATTGATTTGTACAGTTTCTGTAATATTTACTGTGACATTTTAAGTTTTTATTTCCAAATCCATTCCCGTAGTTGTGTTTTTTTTTTTAAAAGAATCGTGGCCTGTACGCAGCAGCCAAACCACTCCATGTATATATTACCGGAACTAATACCATCCTTATAACAGTTACAATTTCAGCTGAGTATATATATTTTTTTTCCAATATGCAGTTTGAAAAATGAATAAATTTTTTGAAATTTGGATACTTGAAATTGTTTGAGTTTTGATTTTTTCTTTCTCACTCATGTTGTGTTGCCAGGCTCTCATCGCGTGTTGTCATCTGTCTGTTTTTATGATTTATTTTTATCTTAAAGCACATTTTTTTTTCTTTTTGCAACTTTAAAAACAGTTCATATTTGCGCTCTTTTTTTCTTTTTTTTTTATCAGGATGTCAGCACAAATAACCAGCTGCTTCAGCTCCTCCACCGTATTTTCTAACGGCCTCATCAGTAAAAGGCGGGGGAGATTTTCCATGTCGCAGGTAGAGACTCTTATTCCTCCTCTGTGACAGATTCCTCAGAGTTTTTGTTGCTCAAGCCGATCAGTTAAACATCTGCATTTTTTTTCTGTTCACGTCGTTTTGAATGTTTCTGCAGTAATAGATGTTTCTCTGTTATTCACAAACCAAACGGTCAGAGTTCAGAGTGTGGGGCCTGGGTGCCTCTCTCTTCATGCTGTGAATCCCAGACTTGTCTTAACAGGATAACATTTTAAATTAGCGGTAAATTGAAGGGGAGTCTGCTAAAAAAAAAAAAAAAAAAAAAAAGAAGAAGAAGAAGAAGAAAGACGAAGCCAGGCGGAAAAGCGCCTTTTTTTTTTTCCTAATGGCTCCACGCAGATTCTCCAGTGTCCGTTTTGAATTTAGTGTTTAATCAAAGAGCTCCTGCTGTTCCGTTAACCCACCAACACTTTCCTCTGTTTGTATTAAATAAGACGAGGGGGGAAAATCCTGCGTGCATCTTTATGTCAAGCCGAGCCGAACCAGTAATAATAATAATAATAATAATAATAATAATAATAATAATAATAATAATAATAATAATAATAATAATAATAATAATAATCCTCATGATGAGCCAACAGCTCGGCCTTAATTTTCCTAACCGTTTTAAATCTGGGGGGAGTGTGTCAGCCTGTGTGTGTGTGTGTGTGAGGTAGATTATTGCAGGCCGGGGCCCCGGGGGAGCGGCAGATGAATATTTGAAGAGGCCACTCGGTATTTATCCATCTCCTCCTCAGTCTGTCAGGCGGACTTTGAAGAGGTCAGGGGATCGTTGCTTGGCCCATTAATTATTGATCCGAACAGCTGAATTGCTTGTAATAGCCGAGAAGGCCGCTGATAAACAATTTGTTTCTAAAAGGTCGCAGCGGACGCGTTCAATTCCCTCATGTTTTTTTCTTTTTTTGTTCCATTTTATTCCCATGAACGCTGGGCCCCTGCAGGCCCCGAGGCCCCGTAAAATTAATCATTTTTCTCCCTCTATCAGCTCTGTAGCTTTGATGTGGTGGAAAAAGGCTTTTTGAACACATGCAGCGCTTGACGTGTTTTTCAAAGCTGATACGACGTGTTGGTGACACCTAGAGAGAAAAGGCAGAGCAACTCAACGTTTCATTAATGCTAATTGAAGAAAACGATTTTATTTGTTCCTTTCCACTAATAATTCACAGTTTACGCGCTTTGTTCTCCTTTCAAATTGAGGATATTTTAATAAAAAAAAAAGGAGAATGACAAATAAACAAGAGGCAAAAATGTAATAGTAAACATTACCCCACATTTGTTTTGTGGAAAAAAAAAAGGTTGAGTCCACAAGGCGCCTTGTTCAAACATTAAATAAAGGTGCTGCCCAGCCTGCGCAAACACAGGCGATGGACGGAACCAAGGCTTCAAATGTTTCCCAGAAAATTACATCAAATCTGATCCAATGTGTCAAACTGACCGTCAGAGTGGAGATAAAACACAAGTTAAAGCAGAAAAATGTAGTTTCCCATCCATCCATCCATCCGTCCATCCATCCGTCCATCCATCCATCCATCCATCCATCTGTTTCTCGCGTGCAGAGTCTGGCGGCCGCAGCTCGAGGCTATTTGGTCTGCAACAGGTGGTAAGCGCGCGCCACTTTCCCCCTTATTTTACCTCCCAGATTAAAAACAACCAAAACTAAACTAAACTAAACTAAACTAAACTAAACTAAACTAAACTAAACATCTCCCAGATGTTCTCTGCTGGCTGCGAAACACCGACACGATTAGTAACAAACGCGTTCACATTTTTATTTTTTATTTTTTTTACTATTATTATTATTATTATTATTTCTGTGTGTGAAAAGAAGCAAAAAGTGACTTAAATTTGAATATTTATTTCCGACTCAAGTCTCTGATCCTGTCTGGTAAAACAGTCAAAACTCTGTTAATCCGTCAGAACTCGGTTGGGTTGTTTATGGGCCACTGGCTGTTTTCCATCAAATCCGTTATTGTCTCTGTTTGTTGTTGGGATTAGATGATTTTTTTTTTTTTTTCTTTAAATTAGGTCAAATGACCCGGCTGCACGCGCGCGCGCACACACACGCAAACAATACGACCTTTGCGGCTCCTAATCCCACGAGAGCCACTTTCCTTTTTCACCACGGCGCTGCTGCTGATGATGATGATGATGATGATGATGATGATGATTGGGGAGGGGGTTGGTTATGACGTCACCTCCACATTAAACTCTCCCTCCGTTTCTTAGTGTTTCACACCAACTTTGGTTTCAGCTGTAAACTGTAGAAGAACCTTTGGAAACCAGTTGTGACCGGAGAGTCGAGGCTGTGCCGTCAAACACGCCCCCAAAGTGACGCGCAATGAGTTACTTTTCATAATTCAGTGATTTCTGAGCGGAATGGATGAATAGCAAAACGATCAGAGCTGAGAGTTTCAGCTGCGTGTGTGTGTGTGTGTTTGGAGCAGAGAGGGACTGAATGGCAGCCAGTAGCCTGCTGATCTAGCGCAGGTGCAGGGAAGGGAAGCGGGTGGTGTGTGTGTGTGTGTGTGAGAGAGAGAGAGATGGTGTGTGTGTGTGTGTCTTCTACAGTGACCCATACACACACACTCTCTCTCTCACCCACACACACACGCGCGCGCGCACTTTCTTCCTTTGAAAAGGACCACACACTGACACGGACCATCATGCCATCAGCCTCGCGCGGCTCCCGGCTCGGCCCGCACCCTCAGAGGGCTCCAGGCCTCCGCGGACCCCCCCCCCCCCCCTCACACCTCCACGTCATCAGCGACCCCAGCTCCGTTTATCATTTCTGCTCATTGATGCTGACAGCTTTATAGAGCGCCATCATTGCAGGAATGCGCAGCTCGCCGCGGACCAGAACTGCGCCAAACAAAAGCGACAACTCTTGTTTGTCCAGCTTTACTGTAGCTGCAACTGCAACTCGTGTTTATTCATTTTTTATTATTATTATTATTATTATTATTTTGCTCTCAGATTCTTCAAAGTAACAGAAAACAGAGCTCTTAAAAACGAAAAAAAACGCGTCACAAAATCCAGCTCGATATCTGGACAAACTGCGTAAAATTCCCGATTTTGATGCGAACCTCGCAGTTTATGGAAACAAAAGTAGGTTTTTAGTTGCAAAGGCTTTCCGAAACTTTTTTTTTAATGCAGCCTGATTTTTCCCTGCTTAAGCCTTTCAGAGGTTAATCTTTCTAATGTGAAATTTTGGTAAAGAAAAACCAATAAAAGTCCCGTTTGGTTTGATCAGAATAATAAACCTGTTGCGTCTGGTAAACCTCAACACTTTTAGGTAATTTATCCTACAATCGAATCAGAACAGAATTCAAGTTTCAGATGAAACTTTCTTCTTCTTCTTCTTCTTCTCTTGCTTTTTTTTTTCCTGCTTACCGTTTTTATTTTTCGCGGCGCTTCCAGCCGTCAGATTCCTGCATGCAGATTCATTTCCGCCATTGTCAGAGATGTAAAACCCGAGTGTCAATGTGCGCATTGTCTTATAACAAATTCGAGTTAATACAGCCATAATGATAGTATAACGGCGCGCTAATTGGCCTTTTTTGCTTCACAACAATGCGACCAGATCAACATCTCTTTATTATTTAATAACGTCAAACGCTTGGCTGGCTGTGCTGGCTGCTGAGCCCTGCTGGCTGCAGCAGGGAGGCGGACAGCGCAGCTCCAACCCTGGAGGTTCACACTGTACTTGTACATAATAATAATAATAATATTAATAATAATAATAATAATAGCAGAGCTATTATTAGCTTTGCTTCTGCTGGCTGCTTGATGCAACAGGTGAGGCTGCAGCCTCACATGAAACCCCACCGACTCATCTAAAGGTCTTTCGCTCTCCAAAGTGACTTAGTTTCAGTTTTAGTGTCTATGATGCATCGTTTCATCTCAGAAGACAAAAACTACAAGGCAGAATTTATAATTAGGCAGTTTTTTTCAATATGATTCACTCCTTTAAAGTCATGAACTGGGAAAAACACCAAATCTAACCAAGGATATTTGGTCTATTTTATAGTGCAAATATCTTATTACATTTAAAATAAGACAAAACTAACTTACAAGTAACTTTTTGGCAAGTTATGAGAGCTTGTTTTAGGTCAATAATAACTTAATATTGACATTTTCTTTTTACATTACATATAAATGAAATAATCTGCCAATGGAACTAGAACTTTTTATAAACATTAAGGAATTATTGACCTAAAATAAGCTCCTGTTTGTTGCTGAAAGTTACTTGTAAGTTAGTTTTGTTTTATTTCAAGTGTTCTGAGATATTTGCAGTAGAAACTAAACAGAAATACTTGGTAAGATTTTATGTTTTTACAGTGTTTGTCCTTTATTTATTGCCTTACTGTGTAAGAAATGATGTTAAAGAACAGAAACAAGCAACAATCTGACATGTCAAACTCAGGATACTTTGCACAACTACAACTTTTTATTTTTTTACATTTATTTCTTTTAAATCCTACAAATAGCCAACCTTGAAGAATGTCGAACTCTTAAATCCAGTCTGTGTGGTTTTATTGTGACCTTTAGTCAGCATGTTGGTGAGGTAAAAGTGAACCAATAAAAACAAACTTTAGATGTAAGAGCGATATCTGGGCATCATTCTTAAAGAGGTCAATGCTCTTTGGGGCTCCGGGTTGGCTGAGTTTTCTTATGCTTTGGGCCGGCTTTCCTTCCACCCGGGCGACTCCAGGCCGCCTGGATGCGAATAAAAAACGACGGTCGCTGCAGTGCAGAGCGTTTCCTCCCATAAACTCTCGCTGCCTGCAGATTTCCACCCAGTTGGCTGAAGCGTCTCGACTCATCCGGCTGCAGCTTTGATTTCTTTTTTTTCTTTCTGCACAGTGACTCGTCAATGAGGGGGGATTTTTCTTCTTAGATACAAAGAAAAAGTGTTTTTAGCCTAGTTTCTAGTGCAAATATCTAAGTGCAGCTGAAATAAGACAAGACTAACTTTTCAGCAGATATAGGAGCTTATTTTAGGTCAGTGGTTCCTTAATGTTGATGAAAATACTAGTAATGAAAATAACCTGCCAGTGGAACAAGCTCCTTTTCATCAATATTAAGGAATTATTGATGTAAAACAGGGGTGTCCAAAGTGTGGCCTGTGGGCCATTTATAGCCCTTGAAATGATTTTGTTCAGCCCCTGGCAAAAGTCAAGAATGGTAAAAATTTGGCCTACAAATAAATAATTGACCCAAATAATTTGGAAGTGGTCTGTTTCAGTTTGAAGAAGGCAACAGTTTAGAGCCTTTTTTATGTTCTGGATCCTCAGATTTCATAAAAGTTGTGTTTGTTGTTGAGCAGCGAAAACTAAAAAAGAAACAAAAAAAGAGACAACAGGAAACTTATTTTTGAATTTTTCTGTACATCGTGTGCTTCGCCAGTAGATGAAGTTTTTCAGTTTTGGCCCACAAAAAGTTTGGACATCACTGACTTAAAACAAGCTTCTTGTAAATTATCTCAAGTGTCTTAAGACTTTTGTACTAGAAACTAGAACAGATATTTTTTGCAGTGTGTGTTTGTCAGAACCATCAAATGGTGAAATGAAACTATAGTCGCTTATTTAAAAACGTGATATGAGGTGATTTTCATTCTCCAGCTGCCAAAAATCAAAGTTTTTCCATCATGGATTCTGTCAGCAGGTGTTGGGAACCCAGCTGATATAATTTCACATGTAAGCAGTTTGACTGGCTGAGCTGGAGCTGCTTCTTCTGCGATCAGGGACTCTTTGATATGGAAGGCTGTTGAGCTGATGGGACTGAATCATCATTAACAAGCCAGCAGACACAGGAACCCCCCCCCTCCGCTCTCTGGTCTCATTTCCCAGCATAGACACTAACCTCTTTCACTCTGTCATCAGCCTGACTCTCTCCCTCCACCGACTCCGGCGTAAAACAGCGCAGCCCATTGTTCGCAGCCTCCCTCCCCCTGCTTGGCCCCCGACCCAACTGTTGACCAACAACTCCATTCGCACATTAAAACGGGGGAGGAGGGCCGGCCGGCGCTGCCTGTCCTATTTTGGAATATGACACAGTGAGAGATGCATGCAGGCTGGGAAAAAAGTGGCTCCAAAAAGGATGACAAGGTGTGGCGCTATGAGAGGGGAGTCCAAAGTGCGGTTTGAGGGCCATTTGAGGCCCTTGGAGTTGGTTTTTTGCGGCCACAAAGATGCAGCTTAGAAATGGTTTAAATGGGACTCCAGCAAACGGAGTTGATGTAGATGGAGTTTTATTTTTGTTTTGTATGAGATTTTCAATGATATATTTATATTTTAGAGGGTCAATATTATTATTATTGTAATAGACTTTATTTGGAAAGGGACAATGTTCAGCTGAATAATTAATGTCATCATTTATTCTGTAATCTGAACCAGATTGTAGCAAAAGCTAATTTGCATCTGCAGCCCGTCGACAGTTTATAAAACTGGATATACAATAAAATAACGAGATAAAACTGAAAATACAAAACTACAAATTGCTTTCTAATCAGAGTATTAAATGTTTTCCAGGCACATTGTGCCATGTTACAGCATTTTTATACCCTCAGTTGTTAAAAAAATACTATATATATAAATTATGACTTAAAAGAAATTTTACTTCCTGATTCAAAGCCTTGATTTTGAGCCTCTGTCTCTTTAAAATCTGAAGCTCCACCTTCAGGAAGTCATCCCAACATGGCTCCTCTATTAACTCATTAACAACGTTTTTACCAGCGTTTCACTGAGAAGAAGCTCCAGTAATGAGCTCAGCAGTTCCACCAGGTGTTTGCTAATCGCTGCTGGCTAGTCTGAAGGAGCTGAGTGGGCGAAACTTCAGTGTCTTGAAGGCGGGGCTAGGTCCACCCAGGCGTTTTGTACAGCTGAATGGTTGCCGTGGAGATTAGAGGACTTCTCAAACATGCATGAAAGAATCAAAGCAACACTCCAGGTTTGTTTTTGATGAGGGAATCACGTTAAAACACGAAAAGTCAATTTTACATACAATACTGTTTCATTAAAATTTCACATCCTCATTTGTTGCTGAGCAGTTAAAATGAAAAAAAAAAAAAAATCAGATTATTTTGCATTTTTAACTTAACAGAAAAATAAACTGTGGCTCCTGAGTTTTTTTTTTTTTAAACTTGAAGGTTTTTATCAAAGAGATAAACAAAAAAGGTTACATACAACATTAGTTTGTGAATGCACAAATATACAAAAATGGTGTTTGTGTTAGTGGAGCTAATTAAATGAAATATGCTGGTTTAGTCAACCACTATTTCCTGCTGTTCTTCCCAGAATGGCTTTGTTCTGAAGAAAAATGTCCGAACTGGACGTGTGACTGGCATCAGAGTCACTGTGAGCATTAATAAGATTTCTGACTCATAACAGTAACGTCTTCTGCCCTTATTACAAAAAATAATAACTCTGCTCTCTTTTTCATGCCAGTGAGAAACACAGATGAGCAAAACATCTAAGAAGCGGCAAGAATTTAACTAATTTAGTTAAATAAGCAGATTTGATTGACTTATTTAGGTTTTGGTTGGTTAAATTCAAACATATATCAATAAACAACCAGTTAAATAAAAGATACGGAAACTTAAATGGCACTTTTATTGGTTAAATGTTTTAGGTACGGATGACTCACATTTCAAAATAAAAGCCTTATAATCAGCATGATGACTAATGAGGACAGTCATGTCTGGATGTTTTTACACCACCCACGTCAGCACAAATACCGTATTTTCCGGACGATAGAGCGCACCTTACTATAAGCCGCACCTACATTTAAAAAAAAAAACAAACAAACTGGAAACGTACATATATAAGCTGCACCGAACTATAAGCCCCTCTCGGTTTTCCACAATAAATCAGCTATTAAGGACGCAGCCCTGCGTCTCCAACGCCGAAACATGGATTCGTTTGCGCCGAGTTTACGTGCAGCGGCTCTTTTTTCCCTCCTGCACCTCCAGATCGAGAGTCTTCAACTTGAAAGCTGCATCATATGAACTTCTTCGTGTTGTTTCCATGTTGAGGGGGTTCGAGTTTGAAGAAATTTCTCCGTCGTGCCTGCTGCTAGCATGTGCTTGTTCTAAATGAAAATTAGCGCTTTCTTCTTTGATTTCCAATTTTGACTTCCAATGATTCACTTCCTGCTACAGAGCCCCCTGGTGGTTGAAGAAAAATCCACAGAAAAGCCGCACCGGGCGATAAGCCGCATGGTTCAAAGCGTGGGGGGGAAAGTAGCGGCTTATAGTCTGAAAAATATGGTATATAAGATAAAAACAGAGGACTTAATATTCTACTGCCTATAAGCAACAAATAAAATGTTTACATACATAAAAAATTATCTCAAAGATGTTTAATATGGTCCAAAGAAAAAGCATCATGCTGTTGAATAGTTTAAATTGTCTTAAATCCCATCAGAAATCCCAAACTGTTCTGATTTAACACATTTCATTTAACTGTACGGATAACTGTGTCAATACACTGTAAAACCAGAGGAGTAAATTCAACTTTGTACATTTGTTGAAACTGAAACGTCAGATGAAACATTTTTAAATTGAGTACAAACAGCAAGCATTGTTTGATTTAAGATTATTAATGTGAATGATGTTAACTTGGACCATTTAGTTTATCAGTTGAGTACTAACTTTACATTTTACCCTCCATAGAAATAATGCCAACATTTAACAGGAATTGATTTATTGCGACAGGTCTAGTTATACCCACTCAGTCACCAATTATAGCAGCAATGGCAATCTTTTATTTTTATATATTCAAACATTGTTTTGGTCTTAAACATGTTATTGTTAATGATTTATTGAATTTGGCCTAAAATCAAACACTTTATTGTTTGACAGTGAAAATACACCTAAAGGATGCAAAAGTACAGCAGTCAAACCAGACTTTCAACTAAACCTTTGGTTTACGTTGTATGTTTTACACATTCAAACCTAATTTGATCATAACAGATTCATGTTGTGAATTTCTTTTTGTGCTAATCGACGTGATTCAGCGCCGCAGAGCGAAGTCTGCCTTACTTAAACACATAAATCCTGCCGTCTGAGTGTGTGCTTTACTTCCTGTAGAACTGCAGACGAGGCGACTTAGTGTTTTTAAGGGCAGGTCTGCAGTTCAGACATGACATGAAGATGACAGCTACACACACACACACACACACACACTGAAATGATCTTACAGATCTTTTCCTCACAAACAGCTACAAAGAAAACATCCTTATTGTTGAAATATTCACCCAGTTTTGTATGACTGGAATCGTAAGTGGAATAAATTTCAGATGTTACAAAATCATGGAGGCTCACAAACTCATAACCCAAAATGCTACTAGCTTACTTAAGGTATAGCTGATGAAGTATCATATTTTTTAATTTTATGTAATGGGAATATAACATCTTTCTTTAAAAAATTTAACTTTAAAACTTCATCTGTAATGTGACATGTTTGTAAAAGTAATCTGACCTCAGGAAGAATAGCTGATGCTAGTGATGCTAATGGGGATAAACACTGAAACATAAATTCTCCATCACATAGAATAAATTAATATTTCTGCTGTTTTTTTTAATAGAAGCTGTAATAAATGAGTTCATAATGCATCATAAAATCAGCTCAGCTCTTCCAGACGCCATGTTTTGCAGATGATACTGTGTTTTACATTGTAATCTAAGACCGAGCCTCACATTTTGATGATTCATGACTGACGCGTTTAGACGCGGCTGCTATGTGTCAAACGGTAAAAATGTCTTAATGGAGCGTTAACACATGAACCTCATACGGCCGCGTGTGTGACGAGCGTTTACGGCTCATAAAAACCTGCCTGTCGACGTGAAATCCTCCCGTTTTCACGTCGGCTCGGCCCTCTTTAAATCTCTTTTCCGTGTCACCTAAAAAAAAAAAGAAAAGAGTCGTTCTTGTTGACTGCAGCGCAGATTTCGATTGATTGCATCAGTCACTATCGGCCGTTCTGGAGCTGGTGACTTTGAGGTCTCCCTGTGTGTGTGTGTGTGTGGATGTGTGTGTGACAGAAGCTGTTGTTGAATGGAAGAGTGGCCTCTTTCAGTGTGTGTGTCCCCTCAGGGCCAGCGGGGACAGATAATCAGACAGGACAGTCACAGACGGACAGACGGACAGATGCTCCACACTGGAGCTGCTTCTTTCTCACTCTGAGGCTCATTTTTCAACTCGTTTCAAAAGGACGTTTGTACAGAACAGAATCAGGACCGCTGGGGTGGGCGGGATAAAAATGTACTTTTTTATCAGAACTCAGAATTACATTTTGAAATTCTGACTTTCATCTCAGATTTTAGACTTTTTTTCTCAAAAAATTCTCACTTTTTTTCTAAACATTCTGACATTAAAATAAGATTTTTCTTCAGTATCTGTAATCCTCTTCAGTATGTTTTTTACTCTTCATAAACTACATTCACTTTTGTGAGATTTTATATCTAACCCTTCAGAGCAGTGACTTTTCACATCTTTTCAAACTCATCAATTAGATTAGATTAGATTAGATTAGATTAGATTAGATTAGATTAGATTAGATTAGATTAGACAGTGTTGCACTGTCTAAATCTGCTTGGAAGTTTGAGATGTCCTAAAGAATTTTTAGTTTTTGTTATTTCTCAACTAAAAGGTTTCAAACAGCAGACTGTCTGGATGGATGATCATTCTTTAATCCCAGATTGGGATCCTGGTGCAGGATGTGCTTGCAGCTCATCCTGCACCAGGAAGGAGAACTGACTGGATTTGATGGGTTTTTGGTCTCCAGGTTCGGTTCTCTCCTCTTGTCCGTCTCTGAGTCGGTGCTGAGAGAGTTTTCAGTGTTACAAACAGAACCAGTTGGTTCGGATCAAGCACCAGCATCACCTTGCTACTGGAACCAGTTCAGTGGGAAACCTCCTAACCCGTCGGTCAATCTGTGAGAAGTTGCTCGTCTGCCATGGTGTTTCAGATCAAACTTAAAAACTCAGAAAGCAGAATTAGATTTTTCTTCAACGTCCTTTTTTAGTTTTCTATTTTGTAAAATCCTGTTGTAAAAAAATCATACTTCTTTATCTAGCTGTCAGCATGAACATCTATAAAACTTTCAGCAGCTGTACAGTTTTCTACTGTTTTCTAAATCACCCAGCCGGTTTTTGGCAATAAGTTCATGTTTGTTGGTCTCTGGAAAATGAGACATTTCAAAATGTAACGTCACAAATCAACAGGCACTGCCCCGTTACCTAGCAACCCCAGCAAACCTCAGCCTGTTACCTAGCAACTCCAGCTAAGCTCCAACACATTTGGTGAGCTGGTTTTACCACTGTGTACGCATTGTACAATGGCTGCTGGAAAAGACAGAGTTTTGTTGTTTACCACTTGCTGCATTCTTGTTGGTTGGGCAGGAGGCTCCACTTCTGCTTTTCAAGGGTGTATGGTTGTATAATTGTGCATCTGTTTGCAGCCATTTTCACGTGCAAGTGTAAACATTGAGTTGGTGGGCGTGGCCAGCAACAGCTTATTTGGATTTAAAGTGACAGAGGCCCTAAAATAGACTAAAATCTCATCACCTAAGAATGATTTTGTTAAATAGAAAAGTAATAAACATATTAGGAAACATCCTAATATGTTCAAGGGAGCATGATAAGTCACCTCTAATTAATA